>CM064511.1:11788667-11893079 GCA_032716605.1 Paralithodes platypus | reverse complement strand
ATATATGAGAACATGGTAAATAATTTACTGTAGACTATAATATATCCATTTCTATAAAAAAAAAAAAAAAATGCATACAAATGCCAACTACACATACATCATATACACCTTTACAGAAAAAAATAGAAGCCCGTTGATTACAAAATAGTATGCAAGCTCATTCAACCATTTACGGGACTCGACATATATATACACACACAGCGAGCGTAAATATTGTTAAAGGTTATACATTTGTTGATCTAGGTGATAGGGATGTTGTAATTATTGGTAGTATAATTGGTGATATACTTATTTTAGTAGTCACTGTTGATATCGTGTTAATACAAAGATTTTAATTGTCTCTTAAACCGAGATATTTCCTGTATATTTCTAAAATCTGATTAATCCGTTCACACCTTAACTCCATGATATTGTATACATGTCTGAGCTTGACTAGAAGTCATGAGAGGAATTCTTAATAGATCAGTTCCCCTTAAATTGTACCTTTCATTGTTACTAGGCGTAAACAAATCAGTTCTATCAAGGTTATGCAGACATTTAAATACGAAAAGCGCACTGCAATAAGTATTGATATCCTTACATTTAAATAATTCAAGTTTACTAAAAAGTTCATTTGTGTGGGCATATCTTGATTTATGTGATATAGTTCTAATTACTCTTTTTTTGTTATTTTCAATAGTTAATAATTTGGTTTTACTAGTTGCACCCCAAATTGTTTGGCAATATAACAACTGTGGATAGATAAGACTATAATATAATTGTTTTAGAGCACTAATATTAAAGCAGTGTCGTGTAAGGTAGAGTATGCCACATTGCTTATTAAGTTTGTTTTTCAAATCATGTATATGTATACCCCACGACAGCCTGCTATCCACCACAACACCAAGAAACTTTATATGTTCCTCCTCCTTTAGTACATTATTTCCAATCTTAATTGGTGCTAAATTTTGAGCGATAAGTCGTCAGCCGCTCTTTGAGGGTTAAAAGTGAAAATTTCTTTAAAGTATACTGCATAAACCGATACCAGTACAATACACATCCTGTAATCCAGCTAACAGGGGAATGCGGTTCTATGCTGAATAATATCTCAAAATGGCTTACCGGTATATAGAAAATAATATACAGTACTGTACTATACAAATATATACCGGTACTGGTATACAGTATATATATATACAAAGATGTGGGATGAAATAGTTTGATCTGATCTCAAAAACTAAAAACCTGACAAGCGGGTCAGCCCTGAACAAGGCTGCCAGTTACACCGCCGTTAGGACATAAGACAGAAACCGCACCTCGTGTGGACCACTTGATCTTTAAAATGATGCATACACAGGTTATACACTGTATACATATACCGTACCGGTATGTATGTGTGTGTGTAAACTGTAAACATTGGTTTAAATGCTTTAAAGATGCATAATTATGGAATGATGGATGTTAATGTAGTTTTTAATGCCATCAATGCCATGCACTCCCTTCATTGACGGCTAGGGTGTGCCCTTGTTACTGGGGCTTTACTGGACATGTGTCACAAATTGGTAGACCTGAGAGTCCAATCTCTTGAAGTTAAGAAAAGTACACTAGTTACAAGTTTTATACCCGGTACTAATTTGGCTTGGTTAATTTTGGATATCAAATTGACCCTTTAGCATATTCCAGATTATTGGACTATTGGGTGACAGGACTTTCCTGTACATAAGTATTGTACATTCTGGACAGACTTAACAGGAGTACCCTCAGCTGCAGAGATTGAGCCCAAATCTGTGGTCAATAGTTCCGAAATGTTCATCAAGGCTATACAATAGCTTACATCAAAGATTAACAGTTAGAAACTCTTAGGATTTTGGGTAGGGCAAGATTTTGTATTGTTATGAGGCTCCATTTTTAGCCATCAATCACAGTAATTGGACAAAGACGTCAGATGTCAAGATTAACATGATCACTTCTATTTGATAATGCTATAGCAGATGTATTAAAATTCTTTGAATATACTTTCCTAACAATTTTACCACTATTAAAATGCTTTGAAAATATGTTGCTAGTTATTGTACCAGAATGTGTCAGTACTAGGGCACTAAGGTTATGTTGGCTCATTGCGTCCCCACTTACAGGTCTTCAAAAAGTTAACGTTGCTGGTTGATAACAAGTTGTATTTTGCCCCTAGAGTCCCGCTGTGGAGGAGCTCAAGTGACTTGTTACCGCTTGTTCTGAAAGTGGGGAGTCAAAATAATAAACATATTCATACCATGAAAATATTCAAACATTATTAACAGTTGTAGGCTAGGCCTATATTTAAGTAAAAGGAAATTATTACTATGGATTTTCACAATTTCGCAAGCCATATAAGGGAAGAAAGAGTACCGGTAACATTGAATTTGAATGTCATTAGAAGATAATAATCATATGATAGCTCAGCACCAGGAGTTTTTCTTCTTCATAAAAAAAGGCTTAAAGTGTATAATAAAGGGGATAAATACAATATAAGTACTTTCCGGCCCTAGTAAGGGTGTGAAATTCTCAATAAACAGGGCCTTATCCACCCTGGGCCTAGCATCAGCCAATGGTGGTGACCGTAGACTTTATGGTAAATGTTTACCGTGTGACAGCCAAGAGTTTTAGCATTGAATTTTGTATTATTTATTTATTTTCATATGATATACAGTCTTGTTTTATAGCAATGACTGCAGGAAATGAGTACCGTACTTACCCATTATACAACACTAATAGGCTAAACACGACCCTCACTAGTGGGGAGGGCTCTGAAGATCAGGGAAAATGTAGAGTAAAGGATATAAAAAGGGAAAAATAAGATCTATTTGGCAACAACCGTATTTTAACAGTAGGGGGTAAAAACTCCATTATACAGTACAGTGGTGCACCGATCTTCGCGGCTAATTGGTGCCGAAAAAAGCGCGCAAAAGTAGATTTTTCATAGATTGGGGCATTTTTCTTATGGGAAAAATGGTAGCATAATTGGTTCCAAAATCGTCCAGTCATCCCTAAGGTACCCATTTCTCCTCATATAAATCCAATAAATACAATCCATATCATGAGGAGAATACTTATAGATACATTTTATGAAGAAATTACTTACCACACAAACTTTATTTGAAATCATTGTCAAATTTAGCATAGCCTAACTCACCCTCATATTTCCGCGGATTTCGTCTGACACGGTAGGCATGCTTGACTGTACTTTGCTCTCTATTTTGATGATCCCGGCCATTCCTTTATCATTACCACCAGGCCCACCGTCCCTAACACTGAATGCAGTAGACTCTAGAGACCATAATAAACGCGAGAGATACGAGGCTCAGGCACAAAAAAGCTTGTAAACAGGTGGATTTTGAGGGGCTGGCTAGTGTTGACATTATAAAATATGGACGTAGCAATTTCCGCAAGTGATGCTCGTATGTCAAATTCATTCGGATTTCATCTCCAAGCAGCAAACACCCTGACAATGGCAGATTCTTGGAGTTCAGTTCATTTGTTTGTTTGTTTTCATGCTTATGTTTTCTAGTTTGATGTAGAGTCTTTCATTATTTTTGGGAAGGATGTAGTATCCGGGGGCGTACTGTCGTCATGTTTACATAGGTCGTGCGCTCGCCGTTACATTCCTGTCTATTTTTACTGCTATTTTTGCTGTTATTTGCCCCCTGCTGGCAATATTTATGATGATGACAATAAGTCATGGGGGGGGGGGTGGGGAGGGTGAACCTCCTCAACCTATTATTGTATCCAACGGCAGTCAAAAAGGACTGGAACATGATCGCTAGCATGTGAGTAGTGTAAATAAAGCGGGCGGTACGCCCGAATACTACAACCTTACCATATTTTTGCTATTTTTTGGGGGTTTCAACTGGGATTTTTGTACCAAGATCGAATATTTTTGCCCGAACATGGAATTTGAGAATATTTGGTGAATGGCGCTGTTTTATTTTGTGAACTTACGTGGCGCGAAGTTCGGTGCTCCACTGTTATATATATCCGACAGTACAGGCATAAATAGCAATGTACAGTACCGGTACTGTATTACCGGTATGTGATATGACAATTCCATAGGCCACACAAAAATCGATAGGTCTCGCTGCTGTCACACCATAATATCTTGCCCATTTTGTTTAACCCATCCCGTCTAATGAAAAACAATTAAATGTGCACCGGTAATGACATATACCTGTATAGCCTAGGAATGATGTATGGGTCACATAGATTGTACATATATATATATATATATATATATATATATATATATATATATATATATATATATATACAGTATATATGACACTATTGTCGAGGTACCTCCATTATAGTATAAACTCAACCTTGTCCATCATTACCCTGGCCCAACAATCTAACTTAACCTGGACACATCGCTAGGCTAACCATTGATGTAGAGAATGACAAAATACTAAACTAGTAAAAATTTAACCAAAAACAAGTGCCAACAGACAATGAGAACATTTGGAAAAGAAACTGGAGTCTGGAAGTTATACCAAACCTGAATAGGCTAGGTTATTATGAAAAACAAATAAAAAATCCAATGAATGTCTTAGCCTATCATGAAAACAAAATTAACCTTAGGTCCATTGGTTGACATGGACTAACTCAGGCTAGATAGGCTAAGCTAACAAGACAAATAATATGGAAGGGAAAAGACCGGAATTATGAACAGGCATTTACGCCTTAAGTATTAGCCTATATAGGCTTATCTTTATTATTTATGTTACAAGCAAATTAGGTCTTTGGTCAAGGCTAGGATGGTTTGATTAAGATAGGAAAGTCATTAAAGTGAGACTTGTGAGTCAGGTTAGCCTAACCTAAATTAACATAATAGCCTATAGGCCTAGCTTAGCCTATCCTAACTAGGCTAGGATATGTTGAATTTTCTTAAGGCTTAGCCTACCTAAAAATATACTGTAGGCTACATACATTTAGATTATACAAGTAAAAAACATGGAGAATTGGAGATAACATTTTACTAGGCTAGGCCTTTGATGAAAGTTAAAGTAGTTCGTTGATAGGCCTATGCCTAAATCTGAATACTTCTATTGTAATTATTATATTAAGATAATCTATTGCTAAGCTGAATAAGTCTGATGTTATATAGAATGGAATCAATTAATGGTCACAGCAATTCAAGTGATGATAGGCCTAGCCTAGCTGCCCTAGCTGCTAGCAATTTAGAAAACTAGCCTGTAATGCAATAGGAACTTAACCACGAATGCTCCACATATTAATGAATAATACCAATACCTGATAAAGTGATTTTGAAGAATATCACTGTAGTTATTGCAGAACTAAAGCCTGGCAAAGACGAACTGGTAGACAAATCTCGCTGCTGTGTCAATGTAATGATGTGATCAGCTGGGTGTTTGCTGCTTCCTGGAGGTGCCACATCTAGTTTCACTCCCATGTGATTTTTATACATTACATTGGTTGTATCCATTAACTTTACTCTTCAGGATGGATATCAACTGCATTATTTCATTACCAAAGACGTTTTCAAGTAATCAGTTGTTCCAAATTAGTAATGGAAAACAAATTTAGTTGTACCACGCCTCCAGACAAGAGGTATCTGGCAACTATGCCAGATCCTTGCCACACGTCACTTACTTTGGCCTCGAACACACACTTCTTCAAATTTAATAACCAGCAGTTAATCAAATGCCTCTTTTTGTGTCGATATGTATTTAATATATACATTTAGTACTTTACTCAAAACCGTTTTTAATATAATGCAGTTATTATAGGTAAAACAATTATGAACAAGGGTAATCTTGTAATGGTAAACTTATGTATATAAGTTTACCCTTTGAACCTCGAGAGTAAGGGTAAATATTCATCCAAATATCACCTTGAGACATAAGTTTACCCTTAGCTCTATAAATTTACCCTTTTTCTACCCCACATTTTCAAAAGTGCAGAGAGAGAGGGAGAGAGATAGAAAAAAAAACCCAGGTTAAATGTAAACTGCATCTTGACATAATGGATAGACAAACTAGATATACATTTAAGGGAGACTGACCGTTTGTTTGGTCTATTAGTTCATTTATTCATATATATTTTTATTTTCCCCCCTAGACCTTCATCAAGCTTAGAAAAACACCCCCTAGACCCCCCTTCGAGATAAATGTGTACATTTTTCGGTAGAAAAATTTCCCGGCCGAAGGCCGGTTCCTCTTAAAATTGCAGGCTAGCTATCGCTCGCCAGGAAATAATCGACACCTAAATTGCATGAATGGTCTTAAAATTGACAATGAAATGGGGCGAAAGGTCTTAAAATCGCCCAACTAGTGGGCCGAATGTCTTATAATCTCAAAACTAGTGGGGCTAAACATTAGGGAGAAGGGGGTCCAGAAAAACGGTCTTCCTCTCCTTAACAGATGCATTACACACTTGCCGTGAATGTTAAAATAATGTCTAGAATAAATGTGAGATAGGTATTAATATGAGTGGGTTATGTGTTATGATACTCAACATTATATACAGTAGATGTAATGCATAAAACAATAAGTGTTTGTAGCTGATGGTTAAACCCACTTCGTACCAGGGACGTCCTTTTCATCTAATTCTGGCAAGTGTTAGACGATTTTATTCAGCTTAGGAAGGACCTAGAGCAATAGTAAGGCTTCAAACTATCTCAGCCAGCCCTTTTACCTACCTCAGGTTATTCGTAAGCTGCATTATATTGTTTAAATACAGCTCGAATAAAATATAACACACGTCGCTGGTACTCAAAGGGTTAATAACATCGAACATAGTATTTGGAGAAAAAAACAATTATGCTCAATTTTCAGAATACTGAGCATCTGCACCAGTAAGACATACGTAAGTACCTCTTATTTATCTCACTTCCAACAAACTTCTTAAATGTCACTTCAGATCACAATAATGAAATACATTACATTTCTCTCTCTCTCTCTCTCTCTCTCTCTCTCTCTCTTTGAAAGATAGGAACATTTCTGACAGAAGACAGACATGCATTATAATCCGAAGAAAAATAATGAGATGATTGAAAAATAGTAGGTGCCCTTTAATACAAAGAAATGTCAGGTACAGCAAATCTTAAAAAAAAATTACTCGAAATGTAAGGTCAAAACTTAAATACTACATCACTATTTTAACACCCGAGTATACTGATATCTTAATATCTAAACAAATATATATATACGATTAATGCGCAGAAAACTGTAAATAAATCAGATGTAGGTTAAGGATTCCTAAACCGAAATGTTACTTATGGAAATGAGAACATTATAATGCCTTTATTCAAAAGTTTTGTTAGGCCTCATCTTGAGTACAAAGGAGTACAAAGGAGTACAAAGGAGTACAAAGGAAATCAAGCAACAACATATCTAGTGACCCTTCTAGGTTGCTTGTCCTCCAAAACACTGAGGATCAAGTGTCCAAACAGTGGTTTAGAGTGGGTAAGGGAACATTGGAAAGGGAATTACTGCCCTGGAACTAATGTCCGTGGCAGGATTAGGAAGTTAGTAGGGGACAGATGGGTTAGTAACTGAGGGGGGGATAAAATAAAGTTATTCATTTACAAACGCAGTCAGTCGCGGGTTTGATGCGAGATATTTGTCTAGGCGGAGTTTAAATGAATCAACGGTGATGCAGTCTATAACGTTTCGGGGAAGCCCATTCCACAAGTTGACAACTCGATTGAAGAAGAAATTCTTAGATTCGTGTGAGTTAAAAGATTTACCAATAATTTTGCAACCGTTTCCCCGCGTGTAATTAGATTGGTCGATAGTGAAGTACTTACTACAGTTCATATTGTCGATGCCTTTGATGATTTTGAACACTTGAATTAAGTCACCTCTTAATCTGCGCTGGGTTAAAGGAAATAGATTTAATTCTCTAAGACGCTCTTCGTATGGTTTGTTCTTTAGGCTAGGTATCATTTTGGTAACTCTACGTTGAACTCGTTCTAGCTTGTTTATATCTTTTTGGTAATAAGGGCACCAGGATTGAACGCAGTATTCCAGAAGAGGGCGGACTAATGAATTGTAAAGGGTTAGGATAACTTCTTTGGATTTATGCTCAAATGACCTGCCTATAAAGCCAATTATTTTGTTTGCCTTCTTAACAACTTCTGAACATTGTTGACTCGGTTTTAGGTTACTCGATATTGTTACTCCCAGATCGGTTTCTCTGTTTACATTCTTAAGCTGAGTGCCATTCATCGAATAGTTTGCTTTCTCATTTAGGTATCCGATATGTAGTACTTTACATTTATCCGCATTGAAACTCATTTGCCAAATTTGGGCCCAACATGACAATTTATCTAGATTGTGTTGCATATCGTCAACTTGTTCTTTTGAGAGTACGCTATTTGCAATTTTTGTATCGTCAGCAAATTTTGAGATTGTACAGGTGAGACCCTCATCTATGTCGTTGATGTAAATTAGAAAGAGAATTGGTCCTAGTACCGATCCCTGGGGTACCCCGCTACTTACATTGGTCCATTTTGATGCCTTACCGTTTATGACTACTCTTTGCTTTCTGTCGCTGAGCCAATTTTCTATCCATTTCAACACACCGTCTTGTATTCCATGCGCTTTTAGTTTTAGCAGTAAACGTTTGTGGGGAACTTTGTCAAAGGCCTTTTGAAAATCAAGGTATATAATATCTACAGCTTTACTCTCATCGTAGAGGTTGAGGATATCGTGGAAGAAGTCTAAGAGGTAGTGCGTAGTGCGTAGTGCGTAGTAGTGCGTAGTGTTCATCCCCTTATCTAAACATGGACATTGATTGTTTCGAGTAAAGTGTATAGCGATTAACCTTATACATCATAGAAAAATAAACCACATTACGAAGACTATGCTGCTTATACATGGTTTGACTATAAATAAAGTAGACGTGCCGTTTCGCCCAAAATCAAAACGGCATACCCAACTCTGCGAAGGGTTACCATCATCACTAATATTACCTCCATTATTACTACTACTATCATCATCACTACAATTGTCACCATTATCACTACTACTACCATCATCACTAATATTACCACCATCATCACTACTACTATCATTATCACTACAATTGTCACCTTCTAATGTCAACTAAACTAACTTAACCTAACAAATGCCGGGCGAGTTTTTTTTCGCCCCCTGAACGATGGCGTTCTGTATGAGTGTGACCTTACGGGGCACACAAATCCAAAGACCATCATCATTGCTTAGGAATAGGTACAGGGTGGGGGGAGGGGGGGGGGGGGGGGGGGCTGGTTCAGGGTGGTGGGGCTGATGGGGGGGGTGGGTTAAAACCATTCTTTGAACCAAAGATCATAACTTGCACAAATTCAAAAAAATATTTGTTTAATTACCGTCGCACAGTCACGCACCGAAGGTTCGTGTGAAGTATGGTGAAAATCCGTTGAACGGTCTAGGAGGAGTTATCGGACGGACAGACATTTCGGCCGGCATGTACCACTATACGGGGGGCGATACCAGTCTGCTTACGCAGAATTGATAAAGTAGACGTGCCGTTTTGCCCAAAATCAAAACGGCATACCCAACTCTGCGATCGGTCACCATCATCACCTAGTCACTATCATCATTAATATTATCAGCACTACTACTATTATAATCATCACTACTACTCTCACCATAATTACTACTACTTTCATCATCAGTACTACTGTATAATCACTACAACTTTCACCATAATCAATACTACTTACCATCATCACTACTACCGTCACCATAGGGAATGGGTACAGGGTGGGGGGTGGGGGTCCTGAATGGTGGGGGGGGCAAAACTATTTTTTGGACCTAAGATCATAACTATTCCACAAATTCAAAAATATACTTTTTTGAATTACCGTCGAATTACTGCACCGAAGGTTCGTGTGAAGTTTGGTGAAAATCCGTCAAATGGTCTAGGAGGAGTTCTCGGACGGACAGACAGACACACAGACAGAAAGACAGACACATTTCGGCCACCATGTACCACTATACGGGGAGCGATACCACTCTGCTTACGCAGAGTTGATAATGATATAAGGTAATTAATCAACTGTTTTATGATACTAAAGGCTTTCTGATAATTTTGATACATACACACTGACTGTACCGTCGATGATGATTCTGAAACTAACGTAGGCGAAATTACAATAATACACTATTCATTCATACCTATTTTCTTCACCTACGGTGCCTATATATATACCAGTATATATATATTACCTAATTCAAATAGTTGGAGTTTCATAAATATACAGCAGAGATTCCCTAGTTAAAATATTTATTTTTCTTTGAGGTGCTAGAGGTGAAGAATGAAAGATTAATCAAAACTTGCATTTATTATGAAGTTAGAAGTAGGAGTCGCGTGACGCACTTCCTGCATACTTTTACTGTCACTCAGTTTTGTTGTGGGGTAGATATGTGAGTCACGTGACCTAATTCGTATATACCAATAGTAAACAACATTTGTGATTCGTCTATGATCGAAATTTCATCATATCACGGCTACGGCATCTCCGCGCTAATGAAGAAAACAATTAATTGCAAAACACGTGCAAATCAAGACTGCAGCTGCACCCTTGTGATTAAAGAGGGCATAACAGTTGCTCTCTCTCCTTCTTCTTTACAAGTAGGTGCGCTGTAAACATGTTTCCAGCCAAACAGCCAGGAATACAAACATGATGTATTTGTGCTTTAAAGAAGATTAGTGAAGTATTTTGAGAGGGGAACAAGTATTTGGTCATGTTGTACGTTATGCATTCACCCTTCCCTCCTCACATCATACTGCTGAGTCAGTAGTATGCTTTTGGCCAGGACAAGACTAAGTATCTTATATTTATTATTATGTTCTCTCCACCAACCAACTTTACTCCTAAACTCGATTAATGAAATTAACAAACACATCTGGCAGTCCGGGGATTCGAACCCAGGACGCTCACACCGAAAATCAACACACTTATTCATTGCGTCACGAAGACAGTTGAAGAATGCTGCACAAGCCTACGATTTATTATGCAGTTTCGAATCCTGCATACCAATCTTAGCATGTACATTCATTCCAACTGCACTATCGGAGGCTATGAATAGGTGGATGGAAAGAGTAATTAATGGGGCGCTTAACCCTAGGGAAGGCCTCTCTATAAACTACTCCAGAACCAGAATTAATTATTATGTTCTCTCCACCAACCAACTTTACTCCTAAACTCGATTAATGAAATTAACAAACACATGTTATAAGCATAAGTGCATAGGCCCTAATCAAACTTCAACAGGGGTGCGTTTGTAGACAGCAACCGGGACGGGCCAAAAAGACTGGTCGATCACAAACGGCAGTGACATAAAGTTAGTCCGACCCGGTTGGCGACCAAAGCGCACCCCCTCAGGAGGTACAAGGCTAACACGAGAGAAAGTCAGCCCAACGACTCATGAGCAATCCTGGTGACTAACCAAGTTCTCATTCTCGAGTGTTTGGTGGTAGCAGGTAAGCCACCAACTGTATTAATTTGTGCCACAATGAAACCCTGTCATTCTTTCAACTCTGGGGGTGGCACTCGTCACAGGCAGTTCTGCCCTTTGTCTCCCTCATCCACATAGACAAAAACAAAACAAAAATAATAATAATAATAATAATAATAATAATAATAATAATGAAAATTGTTGAGAGTATTAGCGGGATAAAAATCAGGCGACCAATCAGCGATCAGCAGACTAGCACTCATAGCTAGTTTGGTGAGGTTGGTACCTATATTTCCATACCGGAGATCATTATTTGCAACTTATAATGCAGCTCACTGATTAGACCATTCCGGTGAAATGTTGGTGCCTGTATTTCTTATATTTGACTCCTTCAATTCTTATAATTTAATGTTCAAATTAATTAAAGGTGGGTGACCTGTTTTTTTTCTCTCCTTTTCTCTCTTTCTCTGGCTTGTATCCAATCGGTCCCATTCAGCCTACTGTTGTAAGACGTTTATTCCCATCCAGGTGTCGATTTCTTCCTGGCGAGCGATAGCGAGCCATCATTGTATGAAGAAATCCGGCTGAGCCGGAGGCATTTTTCTATCCAAAAATTTACAAATTTAGCCTGCTGTCAAAAATATTTTTAAAAGTATGCTGGCATGCTATCGATCGCCTGGAACAAATTTACACCTGGATTGGGATAAGCGACTTAAAACAGTAGGCTGAATGGGGCCGAATGGATACAACCTAGAGAGAGAGAAAAAAGGAAAGAAGAGCAGGTCACCCCCCTTAAAACTCTTCATACACATATACAAACTATATTCCTCATACAATACACGACAGCACTGACGATCCTCTACACAAAGTCAACTGGACTCACACAGTTTCACGTATATATAATTTATATAATAGACCACTTGCAAGTTTCAGGCTATAAGGAAGTTGAGGCCGTGAACATCGATTTATAACAGAAATACAATAATAATGTAGGATTCTGATGGCTAAAAAGTAGGTTTAATTGGGTTTAATGTATTTATATGCTCACTACACCCGTATTGTAGCTGGTAATTCTGCTAAATATCGATGTCTACAGCTCCAACTTCCTTATAGAACGAAACTCGCAAGTGGGCAATTACCGACTTGCGAGTTTCGTTCTATAAGGATGTTGGAGCTGTAGATAACGATATTTAACATAATGTACAGCTAAAATATGGTCGTAGTACATTTATAAATACATAAAACCCAATTCAACATACCATTTATCCATCAGAAACGTACATTATTATTGCATTTCTGTTTAATATCGATGTTCACGGCTCCAACTTCCGTATAGCCTGAAACTCGCAAGTGGTCAATTGGTGTAACGCTATTGTGGCAGTTTATAATTATGTTTGCATGTTCAATACCCGGGGTTACAATGCAAAGACATAGCTCAAATCATTTCCAGTTGACCTTTTAGAGAGAGAGGGAGAGAGAGAGTTGCAAGGAGTTACAAGGAATACCTGATATCTCAGATACCTTGCGGTCCATTCCGAGGAGATACTCGAAGTGAAAGGAGAGAGACTGTTTAGTGCACTACACTCTTTTCTTGAACTGCTCTACTGAAGAACTGTTTACAACTTCGGAGGGAAGTTTGTTCCAGGTAAAACACATCTTATATGTGAAAAAGTTTCCACATATACTAGTGCTGAACCTTTTCAATTATAATTGCCAGCTATGGTTGTGTGTTGTATTCATTTCGAGGCTAAACATTTTGTTATAATCCACATTGTCAAACCCATCAAATATTTTAATAACTTATATGAGCTGACCTCGTAGTCTGCGTGTCTCTAACCAGTCCTCGTAGCTCAATCTGCTAAGCGATGAAATAAGCTTTGTAGCCCTAGCTTGTACTCTTGCCAGTCACTCTATATCTTTCCTGAGTGCTGGAGACCAGAATTGAACAGCATACTCCAGGAGATGCCGAGAGAGAGAGAGAGAGAGAGTGTATGTGTGTGTGTGTGTGTGTGTGTGTGTGGAAATACAACTAAGAATATATCTCATCCCAAAGAACTTCAAGTCCATTCTAGGGAAATATTTGTTACGAACAAACATGAAAACTATCTATGTGTTCCAGTTAAACTATCTATGTGTTCCAGTTAAACTATCTATGTGTTCCAGTTAAACTATCTATGTGTTCCAGTTAAACTATCTATGTGTTCCAGTTAAACATATCTTTTTGAGTGAAAAAGTGTCCACATAAAATAGTCAAATCTTCTTCAAATATAATACCCAGCCATAACTGCAATAGGTAGTTATTGAATTGATGCTTAACCATTAGAACATACAGGTATATTGTCGTCTGGTTAAATATTTATAGCTCTTAAATTAATGAAGGGATACGGAAACCTTAAGTGGCAGATGATGAAACATGCTATACATACTTGAAAACGACATCAGACTTCTTCATCTTGTAGTGGCAATGAGTTGAATATTCATGTATATATTAGTTGTTGTTAATTATATGATAACACAAACGTATGGGATCCATGGTTGGTGTGGAATTCATGAGAGTGTGTCAGGGAATACGTGTTTCGGCTTTGAGCAGACCTTCCCTTCTGTACCGACGACGTCTGTTCATTTTATTCTAGCTATATTAAGACAATTTTGTGCAGTTTAAGAAGGATTTGTCGCAGTAAAAAGGATTAAGGAAGATAGTTGAACATTTGTTAATTGCTGGAAGCCCTTTTTGAACTGAATACAACTGTTTAAAAATAGCCAGAATATAGTTAAAAGGACGTCACCTGTACTGAACGGGTTAAAGTTGTGAGGGTGAATCTTCTCTCCCTGTATATGCCACACAACGGGAAACAAAAGAAGTCCTTAGCGTCAAATTACGTTGCCCGTCGGTATAGGGCTAACGTATAGCTTTTTGTATTCCACACTGTTAACCCATGCAGTACCGGTGATATCCTTTGCAATTATATTCTGGCAACTATTAGACGATATTAATAAGCTTGGGAAGGACGTCTATCAATACAATTGATTATTTCTTTTAGCTACCACACATCTTTCCACAGCTCCACAAATTCGTTTAAATATAGCTGAACTACAATGTAAATGACGTCGCTGGTACAGAAGGGGTTAAAGATGGCACTTAGATACTGCAATTCATTTGATTTTCCAGACAATCGAAGCAGAGAGTATTCTCGCAAAACTCGGGATAGAAGCCATCTGGTTTAAACAAAATACTAAGCCCCATAAATCGTTTATGGGGACAGTGGCTATTTTGGGGGGTCTATTTATCTATATATTAATTTATATTTTAGTTTCCTAGCTAGACCTCCATCAAGATTTAAATTTGTAAATATATCCCGGCCAAAGGCCGGTTCCTTTTAAAATCACAGGCTCGCTATCGCTCGCAGGATAAAAAAAAAAAAAAACTAAATGGCACGAAAGGATCTAAAATTGACAACGAAATGGGGGTGGAAGGTGTTAAAATCGTCAAACTAATGGGCAGAGTGTCTTATAATCTCAAAACTAGTGGGGCTAAACATGAGGGAGAAGGGGGGCCAGAAAACTAGACCATCTCCCCTTAAGAGTAAGAGAGAAGGAACAAAGGTTACCTGATCATTTATTCCATTACCCCACCGATAACGTAACCCCTTCTTTACCGGCGACATTCCTTTTATTGTTATTCCTGTTACTATTAGACAATTTTATTCAGTTTTTATGGTTCACTTTTTGGGCGATTTTTGCCTGCATTCATTATTTGTCTAGTTTCCTCCCTAGACCTCCATCAAATTAAAAAAAAAAACATCCATTAGATCCCCCTTTTAGATTAATGTGTACATTTTTCGGTAGAAAAATGTCCCGGCCGAAGGCCGGTTCTTCCAACATTACAGGCTCACTATCGTTCGCCAGGGAAAAAATCTACACCTAAATAGGACAAAAGGTCTAAATATTGACGACGAAATGGGGCAAAAGGTCTTAAAATCGACTAACTAATGGGGCAAACATCTTAACATCTGAAAACTAATGGGGCTAAACATGAGGGAGAAAGTGGTCCAGAAAACCGGCCCATCACCCCTTAAAATGAGCCTCCAGCAATTGATAGCCTTGGACTATCTCACTTAACCCTTTTTACTACCACAAATCCTTCTTAAATTGCACGACAAATCGTCTAAATGTAGCTAGGATAATATGAAAACGACGTAGCCGGTACAGAAGGGATTAACCCCTTCTGTACCGACGACGTCTCTTTAATTTTATTCTTGCAAATATTAGACGGTTTTATTCAGCTCAAACCATTTATGTTGCGATGACGCATATAGTATCTGCTTTCTGGACGATTGGACGATTTTATTCAGATTCGGAAGGGCCTATGGAAGTCAGAGGGTTAATTGCAATATTCCTTACCCATTTAAATCACACAGATCCTTCCAAAGCTGTATAAAATCGTCTAATGAAAGCCACAGTAAACTATCAAAACAAAGCAAAAACCTCAGGAGGATTTTAGAAGAAAAATTTACCAAATTTATCTTGAAAGTGGGTGTACGGGGTGCTTTTTAAATCTTGATGGAGGCCTAGCGAGGAAACTCTAAAAATACATTAATATCTGAAGAAAAAAAAAAAAAAAAAAAAAAAAACTATCCCCTTAATTAAGGTAATCATAGTTCATCATGTCATCGACAAAATGTGCAATGCTGCTTAAGGGGCCCTCACACAGTGAGGAGTGTGGCCAAGAATCACTGGGAGTGATGATTCCTGGTGATTCGTGCAAATTTAACTGCGAGTGTCCAAAATTCCAAGTGCCCTCACGACAGAGTAGGAGTCAGCGGGAGTGTACCTGCGAGTCACAAGTAGTCACTGAGAGTCACTGGGAGTTACTAGGAGTCACCGGGATAAAACTGCGAATGAAGTGCGAGTTATTGTAAATATTAAAAATAACGGTCGTTTTTGGATTAGAGCAATATATGAGTCGATACGAGTAATACAGGAGTCACTGCGAGTCAGGACGAGTTATATATGAGTCACTGGGAGTCACCGAGAATCAGTGCGAGGTGTTAGGAATGAGATGCGAGTATGCCAGGGATGGCCCTCATTGTGCACAGCCCCTATAATAGAACGTTTTCTGTTATGCCGGGTTATAATAATAATAGCTTAGTTTTGGGTCTTTACTCAAATCCAACTATGGACTTTTAGACTCAATATTCTCTCAACAGGGTCACGTCGAGCACGTTCTTATTCACAAAGTAGGTACTCAATCAGGTTAAGATGACACAATAAATACACACTCGCAAGTATACACTCCTATTTATTCAATGGACATATATATATGGTGGAATAATCCTTGACTATTATGAGAAAATAGCAAGGAATGTAGGGGCATAGACATACACAATATGACAGGTACTTTACACAGGTAAATAGGCCGACAGTGTGGAGAGATGATTACCGTACTATTATAAGGAATAGTCAGTGATCAAATACTAATGGGTATCACACTCTAAGGTTGGGCAATGGCACACCATGCATATATATCAAGGAATAATATTATGATGGAAGTATGCAATAATAATCAGACAAACATACACATAGATAAAACCCTTGATAATAATATATATGAGAGTCGAGTATCTACTGTGAATTATTCTGAGTAAGTTTCAGGTAGGTTGAACAAAGTCTATGGCTGCGCATCACTAAGGTAGGGCAGAGCAAAAAGGGAAAGTGCGGGGAAGACGCTCGCTCGCGGTTAGGGGGGGGGGGGGGGAGTGCAGGGGAGAGGTTTAAAGGGCTCCCGCACAAGGATTGTCTTTGGCTAGGTAGGTCCATAGACTACATAATATTATAACCTAGACACTAAAGAAGACGCCACAAATCTGTAAATAGTGAGCCACGCATTCGAGAGATGGCAGCACGATCGCAAAGGACAATGGGAGGGGAGGGTCCCCACACAGACATTATATTGACTATTCTTGTCCTTGGTCCTCATTAATTCGTAATAATCCCTACCTTGTACTAATAACGCTATTAATAAGCAATTGAACATTATCCAGAGACTCTGCAGACATGACATAGTTAAATAGACATAAATAGAGGCTACTGTAAAGGCGCCAGTCATTGTGTAATTGTCGTCATTATGAGGAGGTACACAAGCAAAACTCCTCCAACACCCGCCACTGTTGATGTGAGATTCGGGAGTTGCTAACGTCAATGGTGGGACAAAATATCCCTAGATGTCATAAGTATAAATGTCCAGTTTTAGTGCTACTTGACAAATTAACATCTACATAACATGTAACATACTAATATATATTCAAAATGACAATTTAATTCTTGTTGTGTTGCTTGAAGGTATACAGCTTGCATCATATAAGAGTAGCCTATGTTTTATAGTGTATATGTATACTTAATGTTTTCATCTTGCTTATATATATATATCTAATTTATACTAAATAATTTACAAGTGTTTTTACCAACATTAATTAACTCTTAAATACGTTCCCTCTTTAATCTATTGCTCCCTCGTTTTGCGGATATTCCCTTAACTTTGGAAACACTGCAGCAAGCCAGCTGGCAGGCACGCGCGGCGCACAGACTATCTATATAATAAGGACAAGCCACTGAGGTGCTTTGCTACAGTACAATACAATAGTGCTGCCACCAAATCCCTAGGACGCGCGGCAAACTAACCGTGTGATGTCACGCTTTCGTATCTAGGTTATATGTAGTCTATGGGTAGGTCGCTCAGGTCATATGTTTGACTGCGATGATCAAAATAGTAAATATAGTTAGTGCGATATTTTTCTGATGAAGGGGGGAAATGTAATGCACTTCAAAGGGGAGGGGAAGTGAATTATTTTACTATTAATGGTATACTTAAATTAGCAGGCGAGACTTTATATCATGAGCACACGATCAATTTCTTCTTATATGCAAAGATAATCTCAAGGATCGAGGAAGTCAGATTTAATGATTTACATCTACTGAACTATGCTCGAAGGTTGGAATTAACCTAACTGAATCAGGCAAGAATTTGATTACAGTAGATTAGAGAACGCGTCAATAAATTAGCGTATACGAGTAGTAACAATAAGACTACAAGGTAAATATGGCATACACGACGAAGTTGTACTTAGATGGAAATACCTGATAAGGTATTTCCATACCTTATGGAACTGGTTAGCAGATTCCTATATGGAATACAGAACAATTGGCGTTGTATTCGAGTTGATGAATAATTAGACAATAGGTCTACACAGAAACTAGAATTCCTAGACGAGCAGGATCGAAATTATCTATTTCATAAAAGAAAAATCTAATACATTATTCACAAGGTACACTATTAACGCACATCAAATTCAGGCGTAATAGGGGGGGGGGACCTGAGTTAAAAAAATAGGTATGAAATTGAGCGTAGGTTCTAAGTAAAAGTGAAGGTCTTAGAAGGGATTTAATTCACAGTATACACTTCAGCTTCAACTTGGTACACACATAAAATAGAATGGACATACACAAGGAAAATCTGGGAGTATTCGGCTTGATAATGAATGTACACGATTATGTAACGTATGCGTAGAGTGAGTGTAGATTATGAGCTTAGTAGAGAAAATAACAGTAGATCTTGGGCACAGATCTATACAAGGTTTAATCTGGTTACTACAGGATTAATGCATACGCAATAAATGAAGGATCTTAGGCACAGATCAAGCACAGAGATTAACCATGAGTATTCACATATTTTACCTTACCTTCACATCAATAATCACAACGTAAGATACTCATAGACACTTAGGGGGGGGGGGGGGGGGTGATGTTCGAAAACAAGTTCTGGCCGACGTAGAGCGTAGGTTCGGCTGGCCAGACTTCAGGGCCGCTTCGCACTGTCAGGAATCCCACGTCCAGACGTCAGAGGCACACAACAGGACTTGTTGTAGGCCCGAGGGGGAGGGAATGCAGTTGCCACCTATAGTTAGATGCTCCGAACTTTTCAGACTTAAGAACATTACCGAGGTGGAAGTGCTTGCTTTCTCAACAATTTCGTTGAGTACATGCTCAGATATTTTCTGAGCTTCAAC
Organism: Paralithodes platypus; assembly: GCA_032716605.1. NCBI lineage: Eukaryota > Metazoa > Arthropoda > Malacostraca > Decapoda > Lithodidae > Paralithodes > Paralithodes platypus. The sequence continues at coordinate 11,873,578 of CM064511.1, read as the reverse complement.
TTAGAGTAATTCAATGTTAAAGGGATATAGTGAAATCGTTGTGATATCAATAGTGAAGTAAATACTTAGCTTAGAAATACATGGTGGTTATCAGAAGGTACCTAATCATCTAAAGTAGTATATTTAATACTCCGGGGGGAGTTACTGGGTCTAGGAAGGATATAATAGCAGTTCTAGTGATTTTACTATAATTGGGGGTTATTTGTGAATCTGGAAATAACTCTGGTCTCCTCTAGGTTTCTGGGTTGGTCCAGAGTTCTTCGTAACAGTCTTGTATTGTAGATTCTAATGTCCCCACTTATGTTGGTAACAGTCAGGCCTTTGATGTGGAATTTGCATAAACATTTGTTCTGTGTACTGCAAATCTGGCTGCTGGTGCAAGGAAGGTTTGCGATTGGTGGGGAGGGTTTGAAACCTGGATGGTGATTGGCCGACCTTTTCATTCTTTAATAGGGGTGACTGACCTAGGTGACCGTCCTTGGTAGACAGAAAACGGGAATGACCAGGTAAATCGGGGTACTCCTCTGTTTCTTGTTTCTCCTCATCATTGGGGGCTGGTATGGAGGGGTGTCTTGGTTGTTTATTTTTCTGTTTGTCCTTCCTACTCACCTGTAGGCTTGCAATCCTACAGGTGTTTCCCAACCCCGTTCTATCTAACCTCTTCACTTCACCACATTCTTCGAAGAAAAGTCGCGACCGCGCAATTTCAGAATGTAAGTTCGGGTGGTGGAGTTTATCTCTCTCGATGTACATAACGTTGCTGTCGTGGAGACTCGTCATGCCCAGCCTCGTCACTCTCGATGACAGGCCCAGGGGCTACTCCAGAATTAAGTAATGGTGCTAATACTGAATCACCCAGGAGAGCCGCCGAGTCAAAACTCTTAAAACCAACTCCAGCTTTAGCCTCCTCCTGTTGATCGTTCCTCCGCTGGTCTGAAGACGGAGGACTAGGCTGTGACACTTTAGCTGCCCGAGCTCGGGTGACAACACACACCATGGGTTGTGTCTGGCACCGCTCGACCCACTCTTGCTCTTCCCTACTCACGTCGGCCGGCCTCTCGGCAACGACTAAGGGTAGAACCGCAGAAGCGGGCATTGCAAAGTCGTTGCCGAGAAGAAGGTAGACGCCCTCCACTGGCAGTTTCTCCACAATCCCGACATCCAATTCACATGCCACACCATCCACCTCCAACTCCAACCGCACCAGCGGGTATGACCGAGTTGCATTAATACCCTGCACCACTACCACCCGAGCCGCGTTTATAGGGTAGCCAGTCAAGTTTTTCATCAGAGTCTGGGATGCACCTGTATCACGCAAGACCTCTACTCCATGCTTTTGCGCCCCACCCACATCACGCAACCCCGCCCTCTATGGTCGCAAAAAACATCCTGAGCAGGGTTCGAGCCTCCCAGGTGCTTCTGCATTGGCTGTGCCTCAGCCTCTGACGAACTGCCCCGGGCAAACTCAGATGACTTCGGAGACACACCAATGTTGCAGGCCAAAGACACAGCTGCTGTAGGTGGTTTGCTAGGACAGACTCTTGCAAAGTGCCCCTTTTTATGACAATGATAACACTCCAACTCCCCTTTGGGCTTCCCTTGGTACTGGGAAGGGCCCGGCCCCTTCTTAAATGGGACGGTGCTAGTCTTGTGGTCAGTCTCGGAATCATGGCTCTTGTACTTGTTTGCATAAGGTATATCACTAACTCGGGGAGGGGGGGGGGGGGGGGGCGTCACGCCCCTTTTTACCTGCCTCACTACGCTGGGCAAACCCGCACCCACGAATTAGTGATAGCCGGAGGTCAGCCATCTCAGCTGCCTCCTGTAGAGTTTTTGGGTTCTTTTCTTTAATAGTTAAAGTCATTTCTGCACCAGTACACTTATAAAACTGCTCGAGCAGAAACAGCTCAGTCAACTGTTCTGCCGTCTCAGCTTTCTCAGAACGTGTCCAGTTTTTAAGTGCATCTTTTAAGTCCCGGGCATGTTCAAGAAAGGTCGCCTCCCTAGTCTTTGTAACACCCCGAAACTTCAATCGATATGTTTACGGTTGCAACTCGTATGCCCGTAGGACAGCTCTCTTCAATTCTGGGTAGTCAATGCAAGACTCTAAAGGCAGTGCATCATAAGCCTTCAGACCCTTACCCGTAAGTCTTGAGGAGACTAGAGCTGCCCACTTCTCTTCAGGCCAATTATGCTCCCTACACTTCTTCTCAAAACGATTAAAAAATTCTGTGATTTCAGTTTCACTAAATACCGGCACCAATTTGACTAATTGGGCCAAGGACTGTTCTCTTACTTGGCCCTCACGGCCCATCCGAGTCCCTGTCGACTCTGCAAGAGTCTTATCTAAATCTAATTTAGCACAATATTTCTCTGAGTCGTACCTAAGCTCAGCCTCATGCCTCCTGGTCTCATCCTCTTGCCTCCTAACCTCAATCTCATGCCTCCTAGTCTCATTCTCCTGCTTCCTAGCCTCAATCTTAGCAAGCTCAAGTCTAAATACCATATCTGGAGACAGGCAGGAAGAGGGAGCTGCCACTACTGAAGGAGGGGGGGCAAAAACTGGGGAACCACCATGTGCACCACCCGAGGGCACTCCAATCTGCCAATTCTCATCCCTCTGTGGGAGAGTGCTAACCTCCGGTAACTGAGTGGACGGCACTGTGGGAGTCGAGTGAGAGGGGATCTGGGGAGGAACCCCCCCAAACGCCCTCTCCTCCGAAACCCCATGTCGCCCACGCAACACCCAGGAAATCAGCTCCCCCTTGGACATCCCTACTACATTGGAAATGCCCAAAACCTTGGCTATCAGGTGCAAGCCACAAACATCCACCCCAGTCAGCCTCTCCTCCGTCGCGTGGTACCGCTTACTCACACAAACTCTAGCATCCTCCTCACTGGTTGCTAACGGCACACCTTCAAATGACATCTCTCGCTCATCGTCAGTGCTAATGCACGACATACTGAAGTCCACAAAAAAAATTCTCGAGACAAAAGTGTTAAACTTCCTATGCAAGCACTAATTACTAAATTAACTGGAGTCTCTTAAATGCTTTACTAATTGCCATACAAAAAAAATATTCTTCAATATTCACGCTAAAATACAAACAAACAAATGTTGTACAACTCTGCAAAAATGTATACTGTTCACAAAATCCTAAGCAAGGTCGCCATTTGTTACGAACTGGCACTCGGGTACACAAGGGCTCTCAATCAGGACTCGAATACGGCTCGCTACCACAACGGAAACACACGATCCCAACCCCTGAGTACTGCCAGCCGAACAAAAAACACCAATACTCTCCAGAGTTCAATCTGCTATAACGGGGTATACAAGAACTCGGTACTAGTGTTCAACAACAGACTAATAAAGAGACAGGAATTATCTAGTCTGGTCAACAATCAAACAATGAAGTAAGAAACAACAACACCAAAGAATAGTGTTGGCCGAAGCCGAAGTAATCCACCCTTGACTAAGAACTTAAGAAGTCCTCCACCCTCTACTTCGGATCGGCACTATTACGTTACGTTAATTAATAGTCCTTAAGCATCGAGCAAGGAATCTTCTGAAAAAAGTTAGATGCTTCTCGGATGCTCGTAAGAAGTACGTATCGGATTTTGAACAGTAATTCAATAAGCAAAAACACTGGCAATTAAATACTATTAAAGGTTTAATTTGGCATAAGAATAATTAAAAGAATATGCAGTAGTAAATGGCAAACATTAAAAAGAAGTACTCCGCAAATGCAACGGCAATAGCCTACTCGGATTGTGCTCGTGGGCCACTAATCACTAAAGTAGCCAAGCTTGCAACACATGAAATCAATAGTGCATAAACAATATCATACATAAGGAAAGCTTCAATACTATTCTGTATCTACTAATTGAGTAAAGTCTAGCTGGGGTACTGTGGGCAAAAGGTAGCAGTGACTGAGCAAAAACGGCTCGTAGCCTAGCGAAGTCCTCACAACTGTTTAAAGTATTTCGTTAAAACTAACAAGTGCACTTTGAGAAATCCAGATCCCTTGTATCTGGTTTTCTCCCGGCTCCTTGACAAAGTAAAAACAAACTGTTAATAAAATACAGGGTGGTTAGGCTCTTGCCCTCACGCACTGTAAATTATTAACTCAACACAGTCAGCCGCGAAGACAACCTAGGCTTCACTGAACCGAAACGAGGATGCAGGTTTATCGCTTAACCACTGCATCAAACAACAACTCGTAACACAGAAAAGCCTTACCCCAGTCTAGCATTACCTAGACTAGCAGAAAACAGGAATAATAATAATAACACACAGGGAAATGCATATACAAGTGCAACAAACATAAATCAATCCTATTCTAAGTTAACCCTTCCAAAATAGGCTATCTAATAGGCATGTATCTCGTGAGAACTCAAGCGATAATACGTTGGCTGACTAGCTCTGCACCAACGGGACCATGGAAGTTAAAAAGGGTAGGGAAAAGAGGAGATAAGAATGTAAGGTAGTAGAGAAAGTTCACATCAGTCAGAAGAATATATATAGTTAGCAAGGGAAATGAGAAGTCGCTCTGCCTAATGAGTTCTGATGAAAAAATGGCTAGACTTCCCTTTTTATACCCGGCCCTCTAGTGAGCCCAACGTGAACTACTAAGGGACCGCCCACTGACAATCATTACGTAATTTCTCTCTCTCCTCTGGGATAGACAAAGGCTTTCCTAGCACTGAGGGGAGGGGGGAGGGGGGGGGAGTGCTAGTGAGTTAGGCCCACCTCCCGCATGGCGCACCCACTGACCCCCAACTGTGGCTGCCGCTTCTCCCATCATTACAAATAAGTTTTACACACAATACTTATAACTAATGATATAAAATAGAACTCGTTGACTCAGATGAAAACAAAATACATATTCATATTACTTATAGTACAACGGCTCACATGAACTAAGTTAGGAAACTCTACATACACTACAGCCAAAGTTCCTGCCCTGACGATCCTAGCGAGAGTTGGGCATGACTAGGCGTTCTGTACAGCATGCTCACACTGGACATGCGTCACACGTGTCAGTTAACATTATATGTCCTATCTTTTAGTGTATTCAGTCTACACATGTGGTGTCCTGCCTCCTGCCTTTATATAATTTAAGATACGAGCATCTAATGAGCATCAGACTTTCTTCAGAAGTTTCCAGGGGTATGCTGTAGGACTAGACTTCACTTTCTTTCAGATAGGAGTGAAGAGTTTATTGTTGTTTAGAGTAACTGTATTGAAGCATCTTTTTATTGTATTAAATCTTGCAGTGATTTAATTGATCTTTCCATAGCTTCACTTTTATGCATTTTAATGTAACTTGCATCTTGTTTGTTATCAGGCTATACCAGTGTGGGGTAGCCTGAAGTAGAGTACATTTATGCCCAGTTAAGGATACCCCGTTATCGCAGATTAACTTTGGAGGGTATAGGTGTTTTTGTTAGCCGGCATATAAGTTCAAGGGTTTGGATCTAGCGTACCGTTGTTGCAGTGCCCTATTACTAGTCCAATCATTAAGTGCCCTTGTTTTATTCGTAGACCCGGTCGTAACAGTATGCACCGCTATTTTCCAATTTGCCTCGTCTCAATCTACAATGCATAACCATGGTTTTGTTAATATTGACTCTTGAACCCTTGCTCGCCATACCCTCTCTCCATCTTCTGAATTTGGCCTCAGCATCTTGCACATTGTCAGCTATTAGGATAAAATCGTCTGTATAAAACAGCTCCAACGGGAGTCCGGATCTAAAAACTCTAGACAGTGCCTCCAGGACCATAATAAAGAGGAGGGGGCTTAACACTGAACCCTGATGAACTACAACACGTACTGTGAACTCCTCACTCAGTACACCTTTCACCCTCGCCGCAGTTCGCGAATCCTCATACATTTTCATTATCACACGCACCAGCCACTCTTCCACACCAAGTTTCCTCATAGCCCACTGCACATCTCTAGGCACCCTGTCAAAGGCCTTCTCCAGGTCTCCAAACACAAAGTAAAGATCCCTGCCTTTTAGTAAGTATCTTTCCTGTATCTGCCTGACTATGAAGATAGCATCGGTTGTACCACGTAATGGCATAAAACCAAACTGCATATCATCAATGGAGATGCTTTACCTGATCAAACCCTCAAAGACTCTCTCACAGACCTTCATGGTTTGGTCAAGCATTTTCAGGCCCCTATAATTACCTCTATCTACTGCATCCCCTTTTCCTTTGTATGTATTTACTATTGCACTTTTGTGCCATTCCTCTGGGATTTTCTCATCTTTAATAATGGTGTTTATCAACTCGGTGACTAAACTGACACCAGTCTCCCCTGAGGCTTTTATCATCTCAGCGACAATGTCAGCACCCTGGAGATTTACCATCCTTCATTTTATTGATTGCGTCGCTCACTACAGCTGGTGCTATCAAAGGAGGGGGTCTAGATATTGGTTCTTTGATACTAAGCTGTTCCTTATCCAATTCAAACTCTACATTTAGCAATCGTTCATAGTGTGCCTTCCATGCTTCTCTGATTTCATTTTCTGCTTACACAATCTTCCCATTACCGTTGCTAACACACTGTTCATCTATAATATCCCTACTGTAATTTTTAACTCGCCTAGCTAGGTTGAAGATCCCATTGGGATTGTCAGTGTTACACACTTGTTCGAGGACCAGGTCCTTAATACCTTTTTTAGCATTGTAAATTACTCTTTTTGGCAGTTCGTTTAGCTGCCTGGTATTCCTCCTTGGTGCCTCCCTTCTTCCATGCTTTGAAGCATCTCCTTTTCTCTTTCACAGCATGCTCTACCTCATCGTTCCACCACCAGGAGGTCTTATTCCTGGGGTGACCCTTTGTTTTCCCACAGACTTTGTCAGTGGCAGCGAGAAGGCTATGCTTAAGGAAATGCCATTGACTATTTACATCCCTAGGCCTAGCTTCCTTATTTCTATTCATTTTCTCCAATTATATCTAATATATCCAAGCTCCACACAAGCTCAAAATGACTACTTACACTATTTTTACATACAGTGCATGGCCAGACACTACGCTTCCTTTTCAAATGTTATAGAGAAATTATCCCACAATCTTGCAAGCAAGATAAATCTAAGTTTTCCCCACAGGTCTCTGGATTTAAGGAATCCTAGCTGACATCTGTGGTCAGTTGGTGGTATACGTCATTCTCTCACTTCAATGCAGGTCTGTCCTGTAAGCCACTGCTGTTCTGCCTAAAGTGACAAGCATATCTAGTTTTTAGTATTTGCATCAAGCCTATACTGTTTACAATACAGTACTTTACATATACAGTATTTGCTTGAATTACCAGTATATATTTTTTTCATTGCCATTTATTCACAGATGTACTTTATTGTGTTGGGTATCTCTGAGTAAGGAGAAGGTTCTGTCCATTAATGTACATCAGTCAGTATTGATAATAAATAATGTATATGTGGAACTATGATTTTCATTATTACAACTTTTATATCTTTGAACATACCTAAAAATAGTGCTGTATTTCAACTGAATAGTAATATTATTCCATTTAGCTATGTTATATATTGATACAATTATAAATTTAATCAAACAAAATAAATGATGACTAGAGAAAGTGTGATGACAAGCATATTATTGGTTTATTAATTATATTACTGTACTGTATATTACAGTACTGTGCTTTAGTATTATTGGTTACTCAACTATATATTAAAAATTCCAAGTTATTCATTTATTATTATAAGCCTACAATTTAAGCATTTATTCAATGCAGTGTAAACAGGTGTAACATATTCTAAAATGTGATGTATAAATTGGTTAAATACGAGGACTATATAATCAGTATCATACTTTATATCACGTTTGAGTATACCAGTAAGGTACCTTGGTCTTACAGACTTTCTCTGGAGGATGGAAAGCCTATGTAAATTTGTGAGAACTTGTACCAATTTCAAACTTGCCTCAATCATTGGGACATTACATTACTGTATATACATACATACAAGGTAAAACTCCAAGCAAAAGTAATAAAGAAAAGAAAAGCATAATACTAATTTACCGGTATATTAGTGTCAGGCTCTCTTTTTGTATTTTCGACAGTTTGAGGCAAGTGTTTGAAAACTTGGTATCCGTCTGGAATTCTCTTCTTACCTCTGCCTTCGTCAGAGGGAGTGAATGTATTCAGAGCGACATGCTATTAGACATTTTGCTGTAAGATTTCCCCACATTTAGTTTATTAGTGAAGGCTTTTACAATATATACAGTATTATACAGTATATACTGTATTATTATTATTTTTGTCTAACATATTCAATGTCAACATTGTATCTTTATGACAGTGGTACAATGTATTTTAGGTATGGAAAGAGGTAGGGCAGGGAGTACAGGGTAGGTAGTAGGGCAAGGGTAAAGGACACAATTATTTTACCCCTTAAAGGGTAATTTTGGAAGTAAATTTCCGCCCATAGAGGGTAAATTTAAGTAATTCTTTACCCTTCTATAATGGTAATTGTGAAGGGTAATCTTGATCTAAGTTTACCTTTAAAGGGTAGCGTGTACCGGACACTAGGATTACCCTTATTTTACCCCTTATCTACTCATAATTTCTGAGAGTGTGGGTTGTACCCATTTGGTCCCATTCAGCCTACTGTTTTAAGACTTTTTTCCCCATCCAGGTGTTGATTTTTTCCCGGCGAGCGATAGCAAGCCTACATATATTTAAAAACAAATGTTTTGACTGCAGGCTAAATTTGTACATATTTCGATAGAAAAAGTGTCTCTGGCGAAGCCGGATTTCTTCATACAATGCGGAAGAAATCGACACCTGTATGTGGATAAACGTCTTAAAACAGTAGACTGAATGGAGCTGAATGGATACAAGCCAGAGAAAGAGAGGAAAGGAGAGAACAAAAAACAGGTCACCTCTCTTGACATAGACACACAGCACTACGTTTGCGATATTCAAATACAATTGGAAATATCGCTCGAGTGACTAATAATTTAATAAATCTATCATATTCCCAATTCCATCTTTCCAGCTGCATCTTTATTTATGAGAGTTTTATCTATCTATCTATCTATTGCCTGACGCCGTGATCCCCGAAGGGGTGGCCACGAACGAACCGCCCCCATGCACCTCTGTCCCCAGTCAGTCGACGCCCCTCCCCCCAACCAGCACCGCCTTCGTTCATGTAGTTCCTCACTCCATCCTTCCACCTCATATTCGGTCTACCTCTCCCCCTCTGTCCCTTCACCTCGCTCTCGTACACCCTCTTAGTCATGCTCTCGCTTTCCATACGTTCCATATGGCCGAACCATCTCAAGTTGTTCCTTTTCACACTTTCCAGCACATCTACCTCCACACCACACCTCCTTCTTACTTCCTCATTAGTCTGTCTATCCCTCCATGTAACTCCGCACGCACTCCTTAAGTAATTCATTTCCACTGCTCTCACTCTTGGTCTGAGTCTCTCAACCAACGTCCATGCTTCGCTTCCGTAAGTCAGTGTCGGGATTACCACACTGTCATGCAAGGACTTCTTCACTTACATACTGACCACCCTATTTCTTGTTACTGCTTTTAGCGTTCCTACAACCCTCTTCCCCTGTTGTACCCTCTCCCGCACCTCTTCATCCATAGTCCCATCTTTACTCAACACACTGCCCAGATACTTAAAAGAGTTGACGATCTCCATAGCCTGACCGTTCAGCTTCACCTCACACTCTGTGACTTCACCCTTTTCGAAGACCATAACCTTGCTCTTCCCCGTATTTACCTTCAAATTCCGTTTTTCGCACACTGTTCCAAACTCATTTACCAGACCCTGCAACTCCCATTCATTATCACTCATCAGAACTGTATCATCCGCAAACAGCAGTATAGGTAGCTTCCACTCAATTCCCTCCCTTTTCAGCGATACACCAACATCCACTGCTCTTGATAGTATTTCTTTCATAACTCCATCCATATATACAGTAAACAACCACGGGGACATCACACACCCCTGTTTCAAACCAACATTCAGGTCAAAGAACTCGCTCTGCTCACTCTCCACACATACTGCCGCCTTTGCACCCTCATACATGCTCTTCACTGCTTTCAGCAACTTGCCCTCTACTCCGTATATTCTAAGTACTTTCCACAAACCTTCTCTATCCACTCTGTCATAGGCCTTCTCCAAGTCCATAAAGGCAACATACACCTTTTGTTTCTTCTCCAGATACTTCTCCACAACACAATTCAGGGTAAAAATCTGATCTACACATCCTCTTCCCTTCCTAAAACCTTAGGAAGTTTTATCCCATCTATATTTACACATATTTTGATAAGTCGAACTTTCATTATAAACGGTATCAGGATAACTTGGCCTCTGGGATAAGTCAACCGAAGCGAACTCAGCTTTCAGGAAAAGTTGGTCTCCGTTGGTCCATGGGGAGAAGTTTGTTAGGTTAGGATTAGGCTAGGTTATGTTATGTTAGAGTAGAAAGGGTTAGTTTAGTGTTATTTCCCTATCTATATGAAGGGTACAACAGGCAAAGCTGCTTGTAACAAGTAGCCACCCCAAAAAGTTGAAAGAGAGCCACATTTAAGTTCTTTCTAGGTAAATAACCTCATGTCTACAGTTGTTTTGACAATTAGGAAAATATATTTAAGAGAGATGTCTGGGTACAAGAAGTGTAGAAGTGCACACATCGTAATTGCGAAGAGAAAGAAAAAGGTAGGAAGGATATAATATATATACTGTATATATATATATATATTGTTACGTATCTCGATTCAGAAGTGGTTAACTTGATGAAACTACACCGAACAGACAAGATGAAAAGGTATCAAGACAGCTGAAGGCCAATAGAACTTAAAATGTTAAAGTTTGGTATGTTGTTACTTGCTTTCCTGTTAGCTATTGGGACTATTCAACCTTTATACTCTGATACACTTCAATTAGGTATGATCATGAACCTATTTCAAGTCATAGAATAATTTAATGCAGTAGGCTACTAGGCTAATTACAAGTAGAGAAATGCTTGGTACGAAAGTAAGGACTTTTAATTAATCTGGATTAACATTAAAGTATAAACGTTAAGATCCTTTTTAATATATTATTAATTCAGTTAGTTAACCCTTTAAAGATTATGATTTACTCTTATTCGCTTTCCTCGTTATTCATTATTCATAATCAATTTTACGTAATCTTAAATTATTTATTATTATTATTATGTTAGCCTATTATCTTAGTTATTCTTATTCTTTCTTATTAATGCAAGACTTTTAATGAATCAATATAATAGATCAGGGAATATAACAAAGTCACATATAAAATGGAATTGTATTTATAAAACAAATACAGTATTTAACAACCACAAAACATTAGGTGATTATGAAGGAAATTAACATTTAGTATTTCAGAATCGTTTCGTATTCGTTTCGATCTTCACTTTAATTATATAGAATAAAGTAGTAGCTTAGTGTGCTTTATCATAGCTTTAAATCACCCTATAATTTAATGGCACTTCTTACACAATGCTTAATCACTAATGACACAATAGTATTACATCAAATCACATAAGTAACTTTAGTATAATGTCTAACAGATAAATTAGTTACTGTAACAAATCAAATCACATAAGTAACTTTAGTATAATGTCTAACAGATAAATTAGGTACTGTAACAAATCAAATCACATAAGTAACTTTAGTATAATGTCTAACAGATAAATTAGTTACTGTAACAAATCAAATCACATAAGTAACTTTAGTATAATGTCTAACAGATAAATTAGTTACTGTAACAAATCAAATCACATAAGTAACTTTAGTATAATGTCTAACAGATAAATTAGTTACTGTAACAAATCAAATCTCCAATATTCAATATCCAATCACAAAATAATATCTAATCACAAATTTGATCTCCAATCACAAACATCCTTAAATCAAAATGAGGCTAAGTATTTCCGACATACTTTTGGTTATCTAACCGTCACGAGTTCACTCACGACCTATCGAGTAGTGGTACAAGGCACGCACTAAAATAAAATAAAAACCTATTATACAAACCCGTTAAGTCTGTCTCGTCTCCCCCACACATCTGCTCTCCACCCAAATAGGAATGTAACTAACTTTGAATCTCAAATATCTGTCCTTATATACGAGTCTATCACCACACTAGTCCAATCATGAGTGAGTCACGTAGGCCATGACACAGGTGCCGCATACAATAAGACTTCAGGCAGGTTGTGTGGGCCAACCACAGGCGAGGGCAGATGTGCATGCTCCAATAACAGGTGCGAAGTAGTTGGAGAAGGGGGACTGTTTCACTACGTCACCGCGGCCCGGCCCCCTTTTTCTCTCTCTCTCCACGTGTGGCGAGTCAAGTAGGCCGGAAAGAAAGAAGGAAGGAATCTTGCCACGAGGTGCAGGTACAGGCGCGGATCACAGCTTGGTGTCTGTCACGTAACACATCCTGGTATTTCCGGATGTAATAATATATATATTTCTTTTATTCATTTGCTCAACGAGTGTTACATGCGCCAGCGTGCTACATCCAACAAAATTGGGCTGCAAAGGAGCAAGTGAATGTAGACATTTGGTTTAATACACATAACAAATTGGTCAACAAAACAAAATTGACTATTTTTGAAAGGTTTGGAATACATCTAAGGGAAGGTGTGGCTGAGTAGCTGAGCATGCAATCCTGGTGACTAAGATTTGATTCCCGGTATATATCTGGACAGAAGGGTGCTGAGCTGGGATGAACGAATGGAAGATGAAAGGCTTACAAAATGAATATGTGAGTCAGATACAAGGGGAGACATAAGGGCAGGAAGACCCCCATTGAGATGGAGAGACTGTGTAAGACAAGCTTTGGATGATAGAGGAATGACTATAGATCAGGCAAGGGAAGTGGTATTCAACAGGAATTAATGGAGAATGCTTGTGAATAGATGAGTGAACACGTGGTCATTTGGAAGAAGGGGTCAGGCGCAAGTTGGACTAGATAATAGTCCATCAGGCGCCTGGCCCAGAGAGACGGTTTATATGAAGGGTGCGCCTGGAAGTGTGGTGGGCTGGCTTGTACTTTCGGCTTCGCTGCATGTCTGCCTGCTGAGATCGGAACCTTTCCGGGTGGTCGGGGGCCGGGGGAGTGCTGGAGGGACCTTGGTGACCATGGTCTCTGGGTCTTCTCCTGGATGACCTAGATGTGTGTGAATTTGTATTTTGATTTTGTGTTTTCAATATTTTCTGTTATATTGTCCCTATTCGGGCTCTGTCTTGAGTCCCCCCCCCCCCACAAAAAATTAAAAAAATTAAAACAAATATATATAATTATATATATATATATATATATATATATATATATATATATCATTATATATACCATAATTATACATCTGGGACGAAATATTATTGGGGGTCAATTCGTGATGTACTTATTTCACCGACATGCCATACAAATACCTAAGTTACCTTAGCTCAAGTTCAAGGATTATTTATTTTCATGGTGGCACAAAGGTTAAAGGATTTCCTATGACCATCAATATCCCGAGGGGTCTTAGGGTTAGGAATAGCAACTAGCAACCATGATGATGACCGACATCCCATTCTCTACGCAAATAACTACGGTAGAAATAATGAGGTCAACCTGACGATGGTGAGATTAGTGGAGGTGATATATTATTTATATAAGAACAGTAAGTATTATAGAATTTTTTCACTAACCAACTTCACTTCTAAACTCAATTAATGAAATCAACAAATGCATGTGGCACTCTACTCCAACGACTCGGACCTAGGACACTCACACCGAAATTTCGCGCAATTATGCATTACGCTATCAACACAGTTAAAGAAATATGCACAAGCCTACGATTTATTACGCAGTTTCGAATCCTGTATATTAATCTGAGCATGTACATATATTTCAACTGCGCTATGGTAGCCTTTATGTATGGACGAATGGAAGGAGTAATCAATGGGGCACTTAACCCTCGGGAAGGCCTCGCTATAAATTGCTCCTGAACCAGAATGATTTATATTTTGTTAACAACCAACTTCACTTCTAAACTCAATTAATGAAATCAACAAATACATATGGTACTCCAAGGACTCGAACCTAGGACACTCACTCCGAAATTCCGCGCAGTTAACCCTCAGAGGACTTCTAGACAAAGTAGAAAGGAGAGCCTTTCGTATCATTAACTCCGGTCCACTCACCGACTCTCTGCAATCTCTCTCTCTTCGCCGCAATGTTGCATCTCTCTTGCTATTCTATCGCTATTACAATAATCAGTGATCCTCAGAACTCTCTCCTCTACATAGGGTATGTAGTACCCGTCTTGCAATACAATCCCACCCCTACTCTGTACAACTCTCCAACTCAAGAGTGAAACGTTACTCCCAATCATTCTTCTATTCAACAGCTGAGCTCTGGAACTCTCTCCCTAAATCCAGCTTTCCCTCATCCTATGACTTAAATTGTTTCAAACTCCATGTGTCCAGACATTCGGCTCGAACGTTCCTTGATTTTGGCCCTGTCACTCTTTTAACTCTGTGGGAGGCACTTGTCACAGGCAGTTTTGTCTTGTGGCTCCCTCATCCATATAGGAAAAAACAAAAACAAACAAACATGATCCAATGGACCACTTGCCAGTTCACGAAATCGTGACCTTAATCCTCTGTAACTCAAAAAGGGCCAGTGCAAATGGCCTGTAAATTTCCACACCTATTCCTTGTTGACTCTTCACAAAAAGTAGAAATATTTGTTCGATTACTTTAGTTGTTTTGGAGTTAAGGAAGTTATTGGTCAAGATTTTTGGCCTACATATAATGAATGGACTATAGTTTCGGGCTATAGGGAATTTGGAAGCGTACAGAGAACTATTTTAGCAGAAATACAAACATTATGTGAGTTTGGAATACATCAAACTATACCTTATTTTATTTGTGGGATTTAATAATTAGCTACAATCATATTATAGTTGTACATTAAGCTAATTATCGTAGTCCGCAGCTACAACGTCCGCGTAGCTCTAAATTCCCAAGTGGTCAATTCAGGATTACCTCAATATTTCAATTCAATGGTCGCCTGTCGCCAGATTCACGATTAACGATAGTCATTGACGAGACCGGAAAGTCCGAATACGAATTAAACAAATGTGAAGAGCGAGCTGTTGTTAAGGGGAGATTTCCAATTGAGGTATTTTTTTCTGGATCCCTTTCTCCCTAATGTTTAGCCCCATCGTTTCGTTTTTAAATTTTAAGACGTTTGCCCCATTGTTTGGCGATTTTAAGCAATTTCGCCTAATTTCTGTCAATTTTAGAACTTTTCGTGCCAATTAGGTCTACAAAAAATCCTGGCGAGCGATAGCGAGCCTGTTATTAAATAGGACCCGGCCTTCGGCCGAGACATTTTCTACCGAAAAATTTACAAATTTATCTTGAAAGGGGGTCTTGAGGGTGTAATTTTAAGCTTGAAGGAGGTCCAGGGAATAAACAAAAATCCTCCCCGTAAACAAATGTCAAGAGCTGTAAGCCTCCACAGTTATCTTGCAATGGATTATCTTTTCAACTTTGGAATGAATAGTAACCCTTGTCCATCGGGGCCCGACTTAAGTCCGTATCGAAAAATCTGGACTATGTGGCGGGGCCCGACTTAAGTCTGTGTGAAATTTTGGCGCAATATTGGCTCCGAGAGAGAGACGAGCGATGGGAGGAGCGTAGGTTATCTCATGACCGCTCGCCACGGCTGCCGTGGGCCTACTGACATTTACTCCACACACACATCCACCCTCCCTCCCTCGCTACACACGTAATTATGTAACAAAATTACCGTATTTTAGCGATTTTGCCCTTCAGTTGCACGATCGTTGCAAGACAACCAGTGATCGTAGAAGGATGGTTCAGGTGTCATTGGAAAGCTCAATTAACACCCTTTCAGGAATATATAATTGTATTACGCTCTGGCTCTTATTTATGTATGAAAAGAGCACGGAAACAAGGCCATTTATGGTAAAAAAAAACGCTGGGCGCGTAGTGGAAAAAAACTGACTCGCCCGCTCGTAAGGCGTTAACCCCTTCTGTACCAGTGACGTTTTTCGAGTGTTATTCTAGCTATATGTAGACGATTTTGTGCAGTGTAAGAAGGGTCGGTGGTAGTTAATAGGGTTAAGTGAGATAGTTCGAAGCCTGTTAATTGCTGAAGGCCATCTTTTAACTGAATAAAATTGTCTAGTAGCCAGAAGTAAGTTAAAAAGATGTCACCGGTACAGAAGAGGTTAAGTTAAAGGGTTAGGTCCTATAACAGAAGTGATGCAATAACGTTAATTTATACCATTTTCCTGATCTATGTAGTGAGGGAGACAACAAACAATACTGCCTGTAACGAGTGCCTCCCTCTGAGTTGAAAAAGTGAGAGGGCAAAAATCAAGGAATGTTTGAGCCAAAATATCAGGCCCCACAGAGTTTGAAGCAATTTAAGTCACAGGATGAGGTAAAGGTGGATTCAGGGAGAGAGTTCTAGAGTTCAGCTGCTGAATAGAAGAAAGATTGGGAGTATTATTTCACTCTTGGGTTGAAGAGTTGCACAAAGTAGAGGTGGGATTGTGTTGCAAGACGGGTACTACGTAGCCCACGTAGAGGAGGTGGTATACACTGAGAGAGCTCTGAGGAACACTGATTATTGTAGTAGCAATAGAATAGCGAGAGAGATGTAACATTGCGGGGAAGAGAGAGGGATTGCAGAGAGTTGGTAAGTGGACGAGAGTTAATGATATATGAAAGGCTTTCCTTTCTACTTTGTCTAGGAGTGCGGTGTAAGAGGATCCTTCCCACGCATGTGAACAATACTCAATTCAAGGACGCACTGTGCCCCTGTACAAAGCAATAAGCTGTGTAGGGGTAAAGAACCCCTTGAGGCAGTTGAGCACACCCAGCTTCTGGGAGGATGTCTTAGCAAGACTGGTTATATTAATATATATATATATATATATTTTCCTGAAGGCATGTGTGATTAAATAAAACAGCATATTTAGCATTTATATGTTTTTTATTCAGAGATTCAATGTCTCGTGCAATTTTGCGTTGTCTGTCATTCAATAGGTACAGAAGGGAACCGAAGTTATCAGTGGGTTGCTGGGTTGTAGTGGGTTGTTGAGGTTGTAGTAGGTTGCTGGGTTGTAGAGGTTGTAGTAGGTTGCTGGGTTGTAGAGGTTGTAGTAGGTTGCTGGTTTGTAGAGGTTGTAGTAGGTTGCTGGGTTGTAGAGGTTGTAGTGGGTTGCAGGGTTGTAGAGGTTGTAGTAGGTTGCTGGGTTGTAGAGGTTGTAGTAGGTTGCTGGGTTGTAGAGGTTGTAGTAGGTTGCTGGGTTGTAGAGGTTGTAGTAGGTTGCTGGGTTGTAGAGGTTGTAGTAGGTTGCTGGGTTGTAGAGGTTGTAGTAGGTTGCTGGGTTGTAGAGGTTGTAGTAGGTTGCTGGGTTGTAGAGGTTGTAGTAGGTTGCTGGGTTGTAGAGGTTGTAGTAGGTTGCTGGGTTGTAGAGGTTGTAGTAGGTTGCTGGGTTGTAGAGGTTGTAGTAGGTTGCTGGGTTGTAGAGGTTGTAGTAGGTTGCTGGGTTGTAGAGGTTGTAGTGGGTTGTAGAGGTTGTAGTAGGTTGCTGGGTTGTAGAGGTAGTAGGTTGCTGGGTTGTAGAGGTTGTAGGTTGCTGGGTTGTAGAGGTTGCTGGGTTGTAGAGGTTGTAGTGGGTTGCTGGGTTGTAGAGGTTGTAGTAGGTTGCTGGGTTGTAGAGGTTGTAGTAGGTTGCTGGGTTGTAGAGGTTGTAGTGGGTTGCTGGGTTGTAGAGGTTGCTGGGTTGTTGAGGTTGTAGTGGGTTGCTGTATTGTAGAGGTTGTTCAGGGGGTTGCTGGGTTGTAGAGGTTGTAGTAGGTTGTTCAGTGGGTTGCTGGGTTGTAGAGGTTGTAGTAGGTTGCAGGGTTGTAGAGGTTGTAGTAGGTTGCTGGGTTGTAGAGGTTGTAGTTGGTTGCTGGGTTGTAGAGGTTGTAGTGGGTTGCTGGGTTGTAGAGGTTGTAGTAGGTTGCTGGGTTGTAGAGGTTGTAGTAGGTTGTTGGGTTGTAGAGGATGTAGTAGGTTGCTTGGTTGTAGAGGTTGTAGTAGGTTGCTGGGTTGTAGAGGTTGTAGTGGGTTGCTGGGTTGTAGAGGTTGTAGTAGGTTGCTGGGTTGTAGAGGTTGTAGTAGGTTGCTGGGTTGTAGTAGGTTGCTGGGTTGTAGAGGTTGTAGTGGGTTGCTGGGTTGTAGAGGTTGTAGTAGGTTGCTGGGTTGTAGAGGTTGTAGTAGGTTGCTGGGTTGTAGAGGTTGTAGTAGGTTGCTGGGTTGTAGAGGTTATAGTAGGTTTCTGGGTTGTAGAGGTTGTAGTAGGTTGCTGGGTTGTAGAGGTTGTAGTAGGTTGCTGGGTTGTAGAGGTTGTAGTAGGTTGCTGGGTTGTAGAGGTTGTTGTGGGTTGCTGGGTTGTAGAGGTTGTACTGGGTTGCTGGGTTGTAGAGGTTGTAGTAGGTTGCTGGGTTGTCGAGGTTGTAGTAGGTTGCTGGGTTGTAGAGGTTGTAGTAGGTTGCTGGGTTGTAGAGGTCGTAGTGGGTTGCTGGGTTGTAGAGGATGTAGTGGGTTGCTGGGTTGTAGAGGTTGTAGTAGGTTGTGACGTTTCGACTTTAACATTAGCCATATTCATACAAGTGGTTTATGATAGGTACTTGAACTTGAAAGGGGGATAGACAGGTTGGGGAGGTGAGAGGTCTCTAAGGATTAGAGAGAAGTAATGATGGAAATGAAGAGCAAAGTCAAAGAATAAAAAGGTGGAGGGCCGTCCTCCTTGCAATTCTGGGGTAATATTTAGATGTGACAAGTGAGAGTACTCGAAGAGCAGCAATGCACCGTGTGGAGAAGCCACTGATGTAGGTGAAGGTCGGTGTCAGGGGATGGTAGAGGTGGTTATTTCTTCAGCTTATTCACAATATTCATACCAGTGTATTTTTCTTTAATTTGAGCAGGAGTGTAAATGTCCATATCTTTAGACCATTGATCCAATTCTTCATCTGTAATTGGTGTTTTATTTGGAGGTTTGGTGGTAGTTGTCAAGTCAGCATCCTCGTCTCCTTCTTCCTCGATCTCCTCCACGTCGACTACTTCTCCTATGGTGGACTCAGTGTATTCAGACGACACGGAGGAGGGGGGTGCCACCGGATGATCAATGGTGGCAGGTGCTGGAGTCGAGGCTGCTGCTGGTCCGGCGACGTTGACTGCTGATGGCGGTTGTGATGCCGAAACTACTGGAGGAGGTGATGGTAGGGTGCTCCTATTGATTGGTTTGGAGATGTTCAGGCGTTTCCGTGGCTGCTGTCTCGGTCGTTGTTGTAGGGGAGTCTGTGGATGAGGGATCTTGGTGGAGTTCATGTCTGGGATGGTAATAGAGGGCAAGTTGTTTGCATGAAGGAGAGCAGGGAGATACACCCTTAGGAGGTTGATGTCCCCGCCATCAAGAGCAGTGGCTGTAGTAACAATGATTTTGATGGTGGAATCCTTGTCACAAGATGGG
The DNA here is from genome assembly GCA_032716605.1 of Paralithodes platypus. Taxonomy (NCBI): domain Eukaryota; kingdom Metazoa; phylum Arthropoda; class Malacostraca; order Decapoda; family Lithodidae; genus Paralithodes; species Paralithodes platypus. The sequence goes on along the minus strand of CM064511.1, from coordinate 11,854,013 downwards.
TGGACTACTCTTGCCTTCTCCTCCTTCTTCCTGGCATGCAGCGATCCCTTCACACAGTCTCCCTTGGGTCCGGTTACTCTGTGTGCCGACGTTGACAAAACCATAAAAAAACACATTGAAAAATGGTACAATAATGAAGCCCCCAACACCACCAGCCCTGAAGACATCAACATTTTCTATAAAAACTACATGTCCTCAGATCATAAAACAGACCAAGCTGTCATAAGAGACATAATCCTGAAGAACGTCCAGCCCACCAACTCTGACAGCAATATCAAACTAATAATATATTATAAATCTCCCAAAACCTCCAAACTTGTTCTACATAATCGCCCCGCCAATAAGAAACAACTGAACCTGGACCATGTCGTGTACCAACACTTGTACCCACGGGAACTGTGGACCCCGTCCAACGTATATCGGCATGACCCAGATTCGCTTGAGTCATCGTCTTAGCCTCCACCTTCAATCTGGCTCCATCAAAAATCACTACAACAGCCCTGACCACCCTAATCTAACCCTTAAAGACCTTGACACTAACACCTCCATATTAGATAATGAGCCCAACCCTAGGCGCCTCCCCATCCTTGAAGCCAAATACATACAAACACTCAACCCTACCCTCAACAACCAGACCTTGGGCCTCCAAATTCTCCCCACAGCGAGGAGATCCTACCCCCGCAGAAATCCTGATGGAAATGACCATACCACTACTACCCCGAGCCAACGCCCACCTGACGATGCCCCCGCGCCCAGTCAGCCAATCAACAGACGCAGCGCACGCATAGCAGCAACCAACCAACCACACACACAGATTGCTGACTAGCCCCACTCACCTGTGCAGAATACGCTGTGCGTGATCACAGCCTTCCTATATATACCCCTGTTCTCCCCTTTACCTATCATAAACCACTTGTATGAATATGGCTAATGTTATAGTCGAAACGTCACAACCTACTACAACCTCTACAACCCAGCAACCTACTACAACCTCTACAACCCAGCAACCTACTACAACCTCTACAACCCAGCAACCCACTACAACCTTTACAACCCACTACAACCTCTACAACCCAGCAACCCACTACAACCTCTACAACCCAGCAACCCACTACAACCTCTACAACCCAGCAACCTACTACAACCTCTACAACCCAGCAACCCACTGAACAACCTACTACAACCTCTACAACCTCTACAACCCAGCAACCTACTACAACCTCTACAACCAAGCAACCTACTACAACCTCTACAACCCAGCAACCTACTACAACCTCTACAACCCACTACAACCTCTACAACCCAGCAACCTACTACAACCTCTACAACCCAGCAACCTACTACAACCTCTACAACCCAGCAACCCACTGAACAACCTACTACAACCTCTACAACCCAGCAACCTACTACAACCTCTACAACCAAGCAACCCACTACAACCTCTACAACCCAGCAACCTACTACAACCTCTACAACCCAGCAACCCACTACAACGTCTACAACCCAGCAACCCACTACAACCTCTACAACCCAGCAACCTACTACAACCTCTACAACCCAGCAACCCACTACAACCTCTACAACCCAGCAACCCACTACAACCTCTACAACCCAGCAACCTACTACAACCTCTACAACCCAGCAACCCACTACAACCTCTACAACCCAGCAACCTACTACAACCTCTACAACCCAGCAACCCACTGATAACTTCGGTTCCCTTCTGTATCTATTGAATGACCGACAACGCAAAATTGCACGAGACATTGAATCTCTGAATAAAAAAACATATAGATGCTATATATACAATATATATATATATATATATATATATATATATATATATACAGGGTGATTCAGTAACCCTTTTCATAAATTTAGTGGCAAATTCGGGAGACAAAAATAAGACTAATTTACTCTATGACCCTTAGGGTGAGTCTTTGATATGATGGAGATATTACACCTTTAAAGTTATCGATAGATAGAAAAGAAAAAAATCTAAGGTGTGAGAATGAAAATGTCGTTGTATACTGTAATACTGTATTGTAAAGTATTTGTAAATAAAGTATGTACAAACATGACATTTTCATTAACCATAAATTTATTTATGATAAAATAATAACAAAAACCAACATAATGAGAAGCTTTAAAGCACCACATGAAATCATTACTGTACAAACCATCAACAGCACCAATCAATAATAATAACAATACATTTCACAATACTGTATAAATAATTAATGATACCATGCTAATGACATAACTTGACCTGATAATAATAATAATAATAATAATAATTATACAACTACGACTATTACTACTACTACTACAGCTACGATGAATAGAGTATTAATTATGATGATGGTGATAATATGCTAATGTTCTATTGAGCATTGAGACAACTGCTACAATATGCAACCATTTACATACCACGTGTAAGCAAAGAAACAATCTTTAGATTCATGTACAGATTGATTCAAGATTCATTAAGACGAGGGGAGTATCAAAGCTCAAAGTCGGCAGGAAGATCCCCTCCTCCTCCACTTACCCCTCTTCCACCACTTACTCCTCCTCCTCTTCCTCTTACTTATCCTCCGCCGCCTGCTTCTCCCCTTGCTACTACTACTACTACTAATACAATGATTATTAATAATAATGATGATGATAATACAAATACAGTAGTAATGTACTTTTGTAAATTGCGAAACGAACTGCATCCAGCTACCGTATGCAGCCATTTTGATACCAAGTCTTGGTTACGCTACCCTGCCAGTTAGCAACGACATTTTCATTCTCACTCCTTAGATTTTTTAATGTTTTTATCTATCGATAACTTTAAAGGTGTAATATCTCCATCATATCAAAGACTCACCCTAAGGGTCATAGAGTAAATTAGTCTTATTTTTGTCTACCGAATTTGCATTAAATTTATGAAAAGGGTTACTGAATCACCCTGTATATATATATACCGGTATATATATATTTTGTTTTATTTTTTATTTTTTTTAGGTAGAATAAAAAGCAAAAAGGCGTCATCTTGCTGAAGGGGTTAAAATGATACTAATTGCTTCTGAGAATATAATTAATGGTCAGTACGGAATTTAGACATTTCCTGACCCATAGTGTTACACTTCATCCTATTTTCCGGTACGGTTTTTATCCGGCTAAGGGTTGGGAGAGAACCTTCTACTTTGCTGTCCTATTGTTCTACTATAAACTGTCTCTGTCTAGTAGTATTACGGTCGGACCACTTAGTAGGGACGGCAAGATCTGAGTATGTGGTCTGAGTATCTGCGTAACTCACTTTCACTCTCTCTCTCTCTCTTTCTCTTTATCTATTTATCTATCTATATATCTATCTATTTATCTATGTATGTATGTATCTCTCTTTCTCTCTCCCTCTCTCTCTCAGGTAGAGCTCTTACTCGGTCAAAATTATGGCAGACATACATTTCCGCCACTTTCCAACCACGTCATAATTACTCAGGTGATATTTTGGGTCTCCTTTTGTATTTTGGTGACATTTTGGCTGAATCAGACTAAACCTTTGAGGATCATGACGCGTTTTGACATTCTGGCTATCATTAGATGATTTTATTCAGCTTAGGGTGAACTTGTGGGAGCTAAAGAGTTAATTGACCACATGTGAGTTTCAGGCTATACTGAAGTTGGAGCCGTAAACATCGATTTAAAAAAAAGACACGCAATATAATGCAAGTTTCTGATGGATGAAAATTATGTTGAATTTGCTGGTGTGTATAAATAAATGTTCTACAACCATATTATAGCTGGGATTTCTACTAAATATCGATGTCTACGGCTCCAACTTCCTTATAGAACGAAACTCGCAAGTGGTCAATTATGATAGTGTTTACCCCTTTGGTTCCCAGATATCCTTTCTAACTTGCACAAAACCGTCTAATGATAACTAAAATCAACTGTAATACTGCGTTTTACATCCTAAAGGGGTTAACCAGTTCCGTACCGGCGACGTCTTTTAAATTATATTCTGGCTACTATTAGACGGTTTTAGTCAGTTTAAAAAGGGCCTCTAGCATTAAACAGGCTTCGAACTAGCGCATTTAACCCTTTTTACTACCACAGTCCTTTCATAACCTGCACAAAATCGTCTAAATATAATTCCAAAACTTACAGACTAGAAATGCCGAAATATGATGCCGGAATTAAGTGAGAAGTACTCACTTTTTCTGGACCCCCTTCTCCCATATGTTTAATATATTTGTTTTGAGGTTATAAGACATTAATTCTGTTAGTATGGCAATTTTGAAGCATTTCGCCTCATTTCGTTGTCAATATTAAGACCTTTCGTGCCCTTTAGGTGGCGAGCAAAAGCGAGCCTCTAATTTTAGATTCCGGTGCTATTCCTTCCTCTCCACCCCCCTCTCTCCTACATATGCCTAATATCCTATTCTCTTCTAAAGATGTACTTTCTACCCTCTCTGGGCTTACTAAGAAGGCGTACGGTCCGGACGGTGTTCCTCCTGTTGTATTAAAAAACTGTGCTTCCGTGCTGACTCCCTGCCTAGGCAAACTCTTTCGTCTCTGTCTCTCCTCTAACGTCTTTCCTTCTTGCTGGAAGTTTGCTCTCATTCAACCTGTCCCAAAGAAGGGTGACCACTCTCAACCCTCCACCTATCGTCCAATTGCTCTCATCTCTTGTATCTCTAAAGTTTTTGAAACTATTCTTGCTTCTAAATTTCTTAAGCTTTTCTCTTCTCATAATCAGCTCTCAGATCGCCAGTATGGCTTCCTTAAGGGTCGCTCTACTGGTGATCTTCTTTCATATCTTACTAACTCTTGGTCATCCTCTTTTCGGGACTTTTATGAGACCTTATCTATTGCATTAGACATATCAAAGGCCTTCGATAGAGTCTGGCACAAATCTTTAATTTCTAAACTACCCTCCTTCGGTTTCTATCCCTCCATCTGTGCCTTTGTCTCTAAAAAAAAATCCGGCCGTTCCATAGCTGCGGTTGTGGATGGTCATCGCTCAATTCCTCATCCTATCAACTCCGGTGTTCCTCAGGGGTCTGCCCTATCTCCTATTCTTTTTCTACTATTCTTAAATGATCTTCTCAAGTGTACATCCAGTCCCATCAATTCATATGCAGACGACTCTACCTTACACTATTCAATTAGTTTTCCAGAACGCCCTAGCCAGGAGTCCCTCAAAAACAAACATAATGAAGCCATAGAACACTTATCTTCTGATCTAGCTACTATTTCCAATTGGGGTAGAGACAACCTTGTTGCATTTAATGCTTCCTAGACCCAATTTCTCCATCTTACTGCCCATTCGGAACCTCCAGAGGACTATTTCTTATTCTTCAACAATACAAATATCAATCCTTCATCTTCTCTCAATATTCTTGGTGTCTCTTTTTCTTCTGCTCTTACTTGGAAGGACCATATTACCAGTCTTGCTAAGGCAGCCTCCCAAAAGCTGGGTGATTCTTTACCCCTGCGCAGCTTCTTGCTCTGTAAAGGGCCACAGTGCGTCCTTGTATTGAGTATTGTTCACATGTGTGGGGAGGATCCTCTCACACCTCACTCCTAGACGAAGTAGAAAGGAAAGCCTTTCGTATCATTAACTCCCGTCCACTCACCAACTCTCTGTAATCTCTCTCTCTTCGCCGCAATGTTGCATCTCTCTCGCTATTCTATCGCTACTACAATAATCAGTGTTCCTCGGAGCATTCCCAGTGTATACCACCTCCTCTACGTAGGGTACGTAGTACCCGTCTTGCAACACAATCCCATCCCTACTCTGTGCAACTCTCCAACCCAAGAGTGAAACGTTATTCACAGACTTTCTTCTATTCAACTGCTGACCTCTGGAACTCTCTCCCAGAATCAGTCTTTCCCTCTTCCTATGACTTAAATTGCTTCAAACTCCGTGTGTCCAGGCATTTTAGCTCGAACGTCCCAAGATGTTGGCCCTGTCACTCTTTCAAATCTGGGGGAGGCACTCGCTGTAGGCAGTAATGCCTTTTGTCTCCCTCATTCACATAGAAAAAATGAAATACTAATATATACAGTATACTGTATATATATATATGTATATATATATATATATACATATATAATACTGTATAATTATATATATATATATATATATATATATATATATATATATACCGGTATATATACTGTATATATATACTGTATATATATATACAGTTCATATCTATATATATATATATATCTATATATACATATATATATATATGTATATATATATATATATATATACAGTATATATATATATATATATATATATATATATATTCTGACATACGGAGCCCTGTATGTTAATTTAAGAGTTAGAATTAGAGTTGAAGGAGTGTCAAACTACCCAAGCGGCGAAGCAGACTAGCGAGCGAACTAGCGAGTCGAGTCGGAAACCAGCTCGCCCGCATACCAGCAAACAAGCCTTCACACCTGCGTGCGTCATAGGGGACCCTGCAAACTACTTCGATGACCCGACGCTATTACATATGATCGACGCCAGGAGCCCCGATTGGACGAGCTATGATAGGAGCGCACACCATCACTCGCCTCCTGATTCGTTCCTACACCATCATTGTTTAGTATATAAGACCCGAGTAGTGGGCATTCAAATCAGTCTCATTTGGAGTTGGGGAAGGTGAACTTGCAGCTGGAGGAAGACGGGGTGAAGTATTATAATGGGTTTGTGACTGTCAGTCAGATTATATAAGTGTGTGTTAAGTGTGTTCCGTGTAAACACTTACGTTATGTTGGTTAGTGAGATATGTGATTGGGACGTTAACGCTACTATTTATGTACTTAACTATTTGATTGGGAATTAATGTTAACGCTACTATTATGTGCTTAACTATTTAATTGGGAATTAACATTAACGCTATTATTATGTACTTACTATTTTAGTTGACTAACTTGTGGACTAAAGCAACTCTTTAAGTAATTGGGTTATGATGAAAGTAATACTATTGTTATATATTAATACTTACGAGTTCTTTCATTTTCTTTGAATTAAGCTTACATTGCTTAAAGGTGCTTAGTACGGTGATACTATTGTCTCTTATTAGTAATATCGCCTTAGACTAACCTGGCTGTTTTAATGTTACTCCTAGTGATTTCCTAAGCTGAAGAAAATTCTTTTAGCTTCAAAATATTATTTTTGCTTTTCATATTATTTGAGTGAGACCTGAATCGAATCTATGAAGCGATCCTGTAACTTAATTTACTCTTAATCAAACCTCAATGTTACGTGGTTAAGAAATACATTTAACTAATTATTAAATATATATCTAACTTTTTATGTGACTTTGATATTAATCCTGATAATAATAATAATATAATACTGTTAACGTAAGACAAGAACCAAGAATAATTACATTAAATATAAATAAAAGGACATATAAGAAAACTATTTATTCATTTCAAAGAGGGTAAGAGACAGAAATATTCTTACTTTAATATTTATCTTTCAAGATTTTATAGAATTAATAGTCCTTCTTTAGATATAACTTATTCGGTTCATAACCATAGCCTACTAAGCTTCGGTTAAATAATAATTCTTTATAAATACTACATGACTTTAATTAGTTTCAGTATTTTTCGTAATTAAAGAGTATCAGTCAATAAAGGATACTAAGTCCTAAGATCCAAAAAGGAAAGGAAGCAACAACAGGAAATAATGTTATTAGATTTTACTTTTGTTTTGCCTTCAGCTGACTGATACCTTAATATATATCTCTGTGCTATCTAGATTCATCAAGTTAACCACTTGAGGATCAAGATACGTAACAGAAGAGTGGCGACCTTGCCAGGATTCGTTTCATACAGTTTCACTCAGTTTCATTAACGTTTCACTACTTAAAAACCAAATATTAATCATGCCTCATCTAACTAATGACGAAGATGCTCGAGTTTTCATAGAATCAGACCCCACAGCCCCTGATATTGACTGTCTGTCAAAATCCGAACTGAAAGTGCTTGCCTCACATCTCCAGTTAACTGTCTCAAACATGTCAAAAGTAGAGGTGGCTCAGACCATAAAAACCCACCTGTTCCCTGTAGAAGGCGGGGAGGGAGACGGAGCAGTTGGTGGGATCCCGAGTAAACCTAGCCAACTTGATGAACAATTGCCACCTGGTTTGACCGGTGATCAAATATTAGAACTAGCCAGAATAAAAGCAAATACCGACTTAGAACTAGCCAGAATAAATGCCGAACAAGCCAGAGCAACTACCGAACAAGCCGGACTAAATATAGAACTAGCCAGAATAAATGCCGAACAAGCCAGAGCAAATATCGAAGAAGCCAGAATAAAGACCGAACATTATGAATATCAATATCGTACGGCTCAACTAAATGTCAATACAAATGCTCCCTTAATTGCTCCCCCTCCGGGATTAACTATGACTAGTGTCATTCCACCTTTCACTGAGGATAATGTGCAGGATTTCTTTGTTTTGTTTGAGGAAGTTGCTGGAGGTATGAAGTGGACAAGAGATCAATGGCCTTTTATGTTACAAACCGTTTTGACAGGGCAGGCTCGAGCCACGTATTTGTCAGAAGTAGCAGAAGTTAGGCAGGATTATGACAATCTCAAAGAAGCTATCCTAAAAACCTATCAATTGCAGCCTGAGGCTTACAGGCAATCTTTCCGTAAAAACCAGAAGAAAGTAGAAGAAACCCATAAGCTATTTGCCAGGACCATGACTAAAACTTTCAATCATTGGGTCAAGAGTAAGAAAGTCACAAGCTACAACGATCTGAAGGAGTTGGTCCTGCTAGAAAATTTCCTATGGAAAATTGATTCTTCTGTATCCTATCATTTAAAGGGGAAAAAGGTAGATTGTCTTGCCGACGCCGCTGACATGGCTGACACATACGTGCTCAACAACAAATTTCGTGGAAAGAAGCCCTACGATAATTCTAGTTCTAATTTTAAGTATCCCAATCACAAATCTGACAGACCCAGTCACAAGCCTATAACGTCTTCCCCAGCTAGCCAAAATAGAATTGTTCCCCCAACTAAAAATGCGACTCAGGGCAATGGTAACAGAGGTGGGCCCCAAAGTAATAGTAATGCTCAAAGAGGGAACGTTCCCGTATCTCCTAAAGTATGTACTTTTTGTGGCATGAGAGGCCACCTAGCTTATCAGTGCTGGGCCAAGGAGAGAACAGAGAGATCGGGGCAGACAGTTGCCGCCGTATCTCAAATTCAATATGTGCCTTTAATGCAGGGCTCCCGACAGAAGGAGTACCTAGCACCAAATGTTCCCTTAATGCAGGACTCCCAACAGAAGGAGTACCTAGCACCAAAAGTTCCTTTAATGCAGGACTCCCGACAGAAGGACTACCTAGCAGCTATCGTAAATCATCTAGACAGGGGTGTAGTAGCATGTGTGGTGCAACCCACTAGGGTTAAGCCAATAATAATTTCACCATCAGTGCAGGACAGTTACCGTCCCTTTATTTCATCTGGCAACGTGAGATTAAATGGTTGTATGCATGAGGTAAAAATTCTGAGAGACACAGGTTCTACTAGCACCCTCATGGTGAATCCTTACACTGAGTGCCCACCTGGCGAACCAGTTGTAATGAGAGGTGCTGGAGGCCAATTTTATGCACACTTGGTAAAAGGCGAAATTGAATGTGAGTTACTACAGGGTGAGGCCACCATAGCTTTGTGTAGGTCCCAAGATATCCCTGTGCCTGGGGTAACACTCCTTTTGGGGAATGATGTAGCAGGTGAGAAGGTCCGACCAGACCCCATTTTGTCACTTTCCCCTGTTAACGAGTCACTAACCGGTGAGCTCGACAAGGAGATGCCAACTGTTTTCCCTGTGTGTGCTGTCACACGTTCAATGTCTCAAGTAGCAGTTCCCTCAGACAGAAATGTACCGAATGTAAGAGTTGATGAAAGGGATGATGAGAATGTGAATGCCGCTCCAACTGTGCCTGATGATGTGACTGAGGTGGATTTATCTGACACCTTTATGGCTCATCTTGACCCTAACGATGACCATGAAACCCCTCCAAATTGTCCTAGTGGCCTGGTAGAGCTACAGAGAGATGATAGTGAATGCAAGGAGTTAGCTGCAAGGTCCATGAGTGAAGAGGAATGTGAGAAGGAGGGTGGTGAATGTTTCTACCTCAAAGGAGGAGTATTGTGGCGTAGATGGAGACCGCCACACAGACCAATCGATGACGGGGCTTGGGACGTCCATCAAGTAGTAGTCCCCAAACCTTGTCGTAGAGATATCATGGAAATGGCACATTGTATACCATTGGCAGGACACCTAGGTGTGAGAAAAACTCTAGACAGAATCAGAGCCCACTTTTACTGGCCAGGAATGCGTGCAGATGTAGTGGAGTTTTGTAGAGTGTGTCACACTTGCCAGATGACAGGAAAACCCAATCAGAAGGTGCCTGTACATCCTCTGGTGCCCTTGCCCGTTTTCGAGAATCCTTTTACTCGGGTGGTAGTGGACATTGTAGGCCCATTGTCTAAGACTTCCCAAGGTAACATTTATTTATTAACTATCATGGACATGGCAACTCGCTACCCAGAGGCTATACCCTTAAGGACTACCTCTGCTTCAACTGTCATCAAGGAACTGCTCAAATTCTTCACCAGAATGGGTTTCCCCCATGAGGTGCAAAGTGATCAAGGAACTAATTTTACCTCTAACATTTTTCAGCACTCCCTGAAGGAGTTGGGTATCGAGCATGTTAAGTCTAGCACCTACCACCCAGAGAGTCAAGGGGTTCTCGAACGATATCATCAGACATTAAAGGGAATGTTACGTAAGTATTGTACAGAGACCGGAGTTGAGTGGGATAAGGGGGTACCTTTTCTTTTATTTGCTACTCGTGAGGTTCCAACTGAATCCCTGGGTTTTTCCCCTAATGAGCTAGTTTTCGGTCACCAGGTAAGAGATCCTTTGCAACTATTGCAGGATAGCCTAGTTGGCCAGGAGGGGAACCAAAACCTCCTCAAGTATGTTTCAGATTTCAAAACCCGGCTGAGATCCTCATGTGAGTTTGCCACTCAAAACTTGACAGTGGCTAAAAGCTCCATGAAGACCTGGTATGACAGAAAAGCCTGTGAGAGGGAGTTTCAGCGCAGTGATGAGGTTTTGGTCCTGCTCCCCCTTTTTGGCCAACCTTTATCTGCCAAGTTCAGGGGCCCATATAAGATCATTCAGAGGGTGAGCATTACCGATTATCTAGAAACTACCCCAGACAGGAGAAAGCCCACGCAAGTATTCCATATAAATATGTTGAAACCCTACCATAGGTCCCCTGATTCCTCTCCTCCAGATTCTCCCACTGTGGCAGTGAATGTCAGGACCTGTGGACAGCCTGGTGCGGACGAAGTCTTCAGTTCTCTTACTGACCCGCAACAGACTGTTCCAGAGCCTGAAGGTATCCATGCAGACTTTGACTTGTCATGTAGCCTATCCAACTTTCAGTATAATTCAGTAGCTTGGGGGGAATTACCATCTACACTATGTCATCCTCCCTCTGATCAAGCGAACCAACTAATCTCTGTTTTATCTCAGTCTCCCAGTGTGTTCCGTGATACTCCAGGGCTCACTTCTTTGTGCTTGCACGACATCGACGAAGGGGATGCAACTCCCATTAAACTATCCCCCTACCGTGTCTCACCACATCGCAGGAGTATACTGCAGGTCGAGCTTGACTACATGTTGTCAAACAAGCTGATCAAAAGGGCCTTAAGCCAGTGGAGTAGTCCGGTCATACTTGTGCCAAAGCCAGACGGGAGCCATAGGGTATGTATGGACTATAGGCAAGTTAATGCTGTCACAAAGAACGATACCTACCCACTGCCACGGATCAAAGATTGCATTTACCAGGTTGGCCTCATACAGCAGTAAGTTTAATTTAATGAGAAGATTTTGGCAATTAGCTCTCCCTTGTAGCGAGGTAAATATCATGCTTTAGTAGTGCGCTGTCAAGCCTTCAGCTGTGAGATGCCTTGCAGTTCGAATAACGCTCCAGCTACGTTCCGGCTATGTTCTGATGTGGTACCTGGAGACGTTGCCTACTTTGGGTGATATCCTTATTATATCCTCATTATAATCTTGCTGTTGCCAATCTGGTGGTGAATCTATTTATGTATTATGTTTAATATTATGTACTATACTCCTTAACACCTTAAGAGCGGCCTATGCGGTTTATTTATATGTACCGCCCAGCGGGGTGTTTTTAGCCAAAATAGGGCTGTTTACGTGATCATTTTCATGCCTAAATAAGACCCAGAACGTAAAACAAGTATCTATCCCTGAAAGGGCATAAACAGAGCTTTCGAATGACACCATAACGATCCTTTTATGATGGCTAGTTTTCTTGCAATAACCGTGCAACGCGAGTGCAAAAAGCATGTAATTAGCCACTTTCCCGATACAATTCCGTATATAGCGAGTGACAGAGGGAGGAGGGAGGTGAGAATCGTGTCAGTAGGTTCGCCGCGGTGGTCTGGAGCAGTCATACGCTCGCTAGTCTCCTGCCACCACTTGTCTCTCTCTCTCAGCAACATTACGTGCTGAAATTGCCACTCGACCTATGTCGAGCGCCGCCACATAGTCCAGCTATATTAAATACGACTTAAGTTGCGCCCCGACTTTTAGGGGTTAAACTCTTTTCTAGTGGGGAGGTCTGACATACGGAGCCCTGTATGTTAATTTAAGAGTTAGAATTAGAATTGAAGGAGTGTCAAACTACCCAAGCGGCGAAGCAGACTAGCGAGCGAAGTAGCGAGTGGGAAACCAGCTCGCCCGCATACCAGCAAACAAGCCTTCACACCTGCGTGCGTCATAGGGGACCCTGCAAACTACTTCGATGACCCGACGCTATGACGTATGATCGACGCCACGAGCCCCGATTGGACCAGGCACCTGTTATGCAACTCGAGGAGCTATGATAGGAGCGCGCACCATCACTCGCCTCCTGATTCGTTCCTACACCATCATTGTTTAGTATATAAGACCCGAGTAGTGGGCATTCAAATCAGTCTCATTTGGAGTTGGGGAAGGTGAACTTGCAGCTGGAGGAAGACGGGGTGAAGTATTATAATGGGTTTGTGACTGTCAGTCAGATTATATAAGTGTGTGTTAAGTGTGTTCCGTGTAAACACTTACGTTATGTTGGTTAGTGAGATATGTGATTGGGACGTTAACTCTACTATTTATGTACTTAACTATTTGATTGGGAATAAACGTTAACGCTACTATTATGTGCTTAACTATTTGATTGGGAATTAACGTTAACGCTATTATTATGTACTTACTATTTTAGTTGACTAACTTGTGAACTAAAGCAACTCTGTAAGTAATTGGGTTATGATGAAAGTAATACTATTGTTTTATATTAATACTTACGAGTTCTTTCATTTTCTTTGAATTAAGCTTACATTGCTTAACGGTGCTTAGTACGGTGATACTATTGTCTCTTATTAGTAATATCGCCTTAGACTAACCTGGCTGTTTTAATGTTACTTTTAGTGATTTCCTAAGCTGAAGAAAATTATTTTAGCTTCAAAATATTATTTTTGCTTTTCATATTATTTGAGTGAGACCTGAATCGAATCTATGAAGCGATCCTGTAACTTAATTTACTCTTAATCAAACCTCAATGTTACGTGGTTAAGAAATACATTTAACTAATTATTAAATATATATCTAACTTTTTATGTGACTTTGATATTAATCCTGATAATAATAATAATATAATACTGTTAACCTAAGACAAGAACCAAGAATAATTACATTAAATATAAATAAAAGGACATATAAGAAAACTATTTATTCATTTCAAAGAGAGTAAGAGACAGAAATATTCTTACTTTAATATTTATCTTTCAAGATTTTTATAGAATTAATAGTCCTTCTTTAGATATAACTTATTAGGTTCATAACCATAGCCTACTAAGCTTCGGTTAAATAATAATTCTTTATAAATACTACATGACTTTAATTAGTTTCAGTATTTTTCATAATTAAAGAGTATCAGTCAATAAAGGATACTAAGTCCTAAGATCCAAAAGGAAAGGAAGCAACAACAGGAAATAATTTTATTAGATTTTACTTTTGTTTTGCCTTCAGCTGACTGATACCTTAATATATATCTCTGTGCTATCTAGATTCATCAAGTTAACCACTTGAGGATCAAGATACGTAACAATATATATATATATATATATATATATATATATATATATATAGAGAGAGAGAGAGAGATAGAGAGATAATGTTATGTCTTCGCTCAAGTTTTATTCTCTTACCCTGTCATTACTGTCATAAGTGCTGGGCTACTGGCGGGCTAAAATTGGGGGTGGTTCTATTATCAGTAATTTCGTGCGCGGATCTGTTTAATGATATTCGAATTTTATCGTATATATCAAAATTCAATAGAATATTACATTGGACTAAAGAAAATGCATAAATCCGTTGTTGTAATAGTTTATATGGCTCCTTATATATTTCAATCAGGCTTGGAATACTTCTGTATCAGAGCATTAGGCTTAAATCTCTCTCTCTTCGCCTCAATGTTGCATTTCTCTTGCTATTCTACGGCTATTACAATAATCAATGCTCCTCAGAACTCTCTCAAAGAAAACCACCTCCTCTACGTAGAGTATGTAGCACCCGTCTTGCAACACAATCTCATCCCTACTCTGTACAACTCTCCAATCCAAAAGTGAAACGATATTCTCAAACCTTCTTCTATCCAACAGCTGAGCTCTGGAACTCTCTCCCTGAATCCATCTTCCCCTCATCCTATGACTTAAATTGCTTCAAACTCCGTGTGTCCAGGCATTTTGGCTCAAAATTCCTTGAGTTTGGCCCTGTCACTCTTTCAACTGGGGGAGGCAGTCGTTACAGGCAGTTCTGCCTTTTGTCTCCCTCATCCACATAGACAAACAAAAATCGCCACTAATTCGGTAATATATACAGTAGTTACAATTAACATTACACCTATTGGACAATTAGGTATTTGCCTTGATTGCGTAATGCTTACTGCGCCGAATTTCGTTGTGAGTATCCTAGGTTCGAGTCCTTGGAGTACCACATATATTCATTAGTTTAATTTATTTCGTAAATTAGGTTTATGTGGGAGTTAATTGGTGGGTTAGTGAAAATATATGAATAGTATGACTTTGCCTGCTTTGAATTGGTAAACACAATAACATACATAATAATTATAAACATTTATTTCGCAAATGATTTCACCCAAAATCCCTATAATTTATACGGAGTGAAATATTAGTCAAATTTTGTAATATGATTAGTATTAAGCGAATCATTTTCACGCATAATACAATGTTGTGGCATTAATTTGTAGGCTAACATGAGTGAAGATTACAAAGTGTTATAAAATCGTTTAGCATCAATGCAAATATACAAGGCATCATTGAACTATAGGAGTTATATGTTAAGTCTCTCAGCTACCATATAATTTTCAAGGGTTTCATTAACCGAAAAGAAGGATTAAGCAAAATTATACATGACATTGAAGGAGTGATGAGATAGAAATAATGCCTCTGTGCTACAGCAGATGCTTCTTAGGAAAATCTGATAACCAAAAAAAGTGTTAAAGTATATAGAGCATGTCTTACTGTTCAACGCCTTTTGGCCCATCTTACCGATGCTACATTCCGGTACCTACTCACCATATATATATATATATATATATATATATATATATATATATATATATATATTTTCTTTTAAACAGACGAGGTTAACCCTTAATTAGCGGCTCACCACATAAGTCGAGTTAAATAAAGCTGGACTATGTGGCGGCGCTCGACATAGGTCGAGTGGCAATTTCAGCACGTAATGTTGCTGAGAGAGAGAGACAAGTGGTGGCAGGAGACTAGCGAGCGTATGACTGCTCCAGACCACCGCGGCGAACCTACTGACATGAATCTCAGCTCCCTCCTCCCTCTCTCACTCGCTACATACTGAATTATATGGGGAAAGTACCGAATTACATGCTTTTTGCACTCGCGTTGCACGGTTATTGCAAGAAAACTAGCCATCATAAAAGGATCGTTATGGTGTCATTCGAAAGCTCTGTTTATGCCCTTTCAGGGATAGGTACTTGTTTTACGTTCTGGGTCTTATTTAGGCATGAAAATGATCACGTAAACAGCCCTATTTTGGCTAAAAACACCCCGCTGGGCGGTACATATAAATAAACCGCATAGGCCGCTCGTAAGGTGTTAAAGGCAATAGCTGTTTCAGCATTCAGGATTTTATTGTTATAGCTTTCAATAGTTCTAACAATTTTCCTCTGGGGTTCAGAGATGAGGTACAACAGGTTAGCAAAATTCATGGTGGATCCAACGTTTCACAAGTAAACATCTTGCATCTTCAGGGAAGGAGAGGTAATGATTAGAATAGGGACAAAGCATCATATTTATACAAACTTCGAGGATCAAGAATAGGGAGGTGGGCGGAGCTACTGGGTGTGTGGTGGCTGTTCATTGGTGGAAGGCAGTCTATTCGCGAGACGGGCACTAAATCTTATCGGTGGTTGGTTGTTGGCTGTGGGTGGCTGTGATTGGTTGGTGTTGTCAGTTGTCTGCTGAGCGCGGAAGCGTACAGGAGGGGGGCACAGGGCGAGAGGAAGGGGGGCAGTATGCCTGTAGCGCTTGCCTGAAGGAAGAATTTGAAGGTCTTGTGTTTGGTTGTTGATGCTGGGGTTGAGTGTTTGGATGTATAGAGCTTCTAAAATAGCTAGTCTTCTGGGGTCTGATTCTTTGTCGAGTATGGTGGTTTGTTTGTCTAGGTCGGCGCGAGTTAGGGCAAGATGGTGGGGGGCTTGATAGTGATCTTTTATAGCGCCAGATTGAAGGTGGAGGGTTAGTCGACGGGAAAGGCGAGTCTGTGTCATTCCAACATAGGATAGGGGTCCACAGTCCCCGGAGGTGCAAATATGCTGGTATATCACATGATCGTCTTTCGGTTGGTTGGTGGAAATGGGGCGGATACGGAGGACAAGGTTGCAGGTCTTAGGAGATTTGTAGTAAATAATGAGTTTTATTTTATTGTCAGGGTTGGTGGGGAGGACGTTTTTGTGAATTATTTCTTTCATAATGGATTCGTCTGTTGTGTGGTCGGAAGACATGTAGTTTCTGTAGAAAAATGTAATGTTATTGGCCGGGTTGGTGCTAGGGGGGTCTTTTTTGTACCATTTTTCTAGGTGGTGGTTGATGGCATTGGTGACGTCAGTGTTGGAATACCCATTGTTGACTTGGACCTGGGTGAGCCTTTCCAGTTCATTGTGTGTGTCATTCCAGGTGGTGCAATGGGTGAGGGCTCTCCTGACATAGGCGGCGATGGTGGGCTGATGGTATCGTTTAGGGCATTCACTTTCCCCATTAAGACATTGGCCATTGTTAGTAGGTTTGGTGTACACTGTAGTTTTGAAGCCGTGGTCGTGAAGGGAGACAAGGAGGTCGAGGAAGGGTAGATGTCCATCGGTGGTTTCTTCGTATGTGAAGTTGAGTCCGGAGGCGGCCATGAAGCGCTGCTGGAGGTCCCTGAGTTCGCCCAGGTCCTTCACCCGCACGAAGATATCATCGATGTACCTGCAGTAGACAGTGGGCCGGTGAGCAGCCAGGAGTTCCTCTTCGATAGTTCCCATGAAGAAATTGGCGAACAGGACCCCCAGGGGGCTTCCCATCGCTACACCGTCGATTTGCTGGTAAATATTCCCGCGGGGGCAGAGGAAAGGGGACTCCTTGGTACATAGTTCCAAGAGCGTCTTCAGGGCCTTCTCCGGGATGTCCAGGGGGGGCGTGTTAGGGCAGTGGTAAACTCGACGTAGGATCAAATCTATGGTCTTGTCAACGGGCACGTTGGTAAACAAACTCTCTACGTCGAGGGAGGCGATGATGTGGTCGTTAGCTGGGGGGGCATCTCGTAGAATTTCTAGGAAGTCATAAGCAGAGTTGAGGTTGTATTGCCGAGGAACAAAAGGGGTGAGGAGTTTGTTCAGGGCCTTGGCGGTCTGGTAGGTAGCAGTAGGGATCTGTGATATGATGGGGCGGAGGGGGTTCCCGGGTTTGTGGGTTTTTATAGTACCGTAAGCATAACCTGGGGTGAATTCGCCGATGAGTTTCTTCAGGTGTACGCCATCGGCTTTGGCGTTGATAGCAGTGATGGTGGTGTTGGCTTTCTTTTTTATTTCGTCAGTAGGGTTGCGAGTGATCCTTTTGAATTTGTTTTTATCACTAAGAATGTCGTCCATTTTCCGTAGGTATTCTTCTTTTCCGTGTATCACAAGGCAGGAGGCCTTATCAGCTCGTCGGATGATGATGTTGGGGTTCTCTTTAAGTTGTTTAGCGGCTTTGAAGTGGTGTTTATTGAGGAGCTTGCGTTGGTGGGATCCTCTGGTTTTGGCGGATTCTGCTAGTAGGGTGGGTTGTAGGGCTGGGGTGGTGGTGATCTTGCCGTCTTTCTGGAATCGTAGGATGTCATCCAGTAGGACTTCAATTTCAAGGCGTTTTTGGTGGGGTCCCGGCTTGGAAATGTAATGATACTATCAGTCCACCATCGCCGCCTATGTCAGGAGAGCCCTCACCCATTGCACCACCTGGAATGACACACACAATGAACTGGAAAGGCTCACCCAGGTCCTAGTCAACAATGGGTATTCCAACACTGACGTCACCAATGCCATCAACCACCACCAAACGTCATGTGGTGATGGGCTGGTCTATCAGAGTGAGAACTGAGTGATCTCTGCCATACCCATAGCTTACTCTGACTGTTCCTTTTACTTATATATTTTCTAGATCTCAAGTGACGGCATCTCTTGCGTGGATTGACCTCATAATCTACCAAGATTGGAAGCCAAAGCGTCACATCTTTCCTTTGCCCCTCAACTTTCTCTTCATAATTGCTGAGGGGCACAGGGCCCTGGGTGGGGCTTTGGTTTCCAGGGCGTTTCCGCACCCTCCTCAGCTCCCCGCCATGGAGTGGCTTCGGTCACCCAGGCTTCATTGTGGTCGGCAGGGAGGGTTCTGTAGGGGCGCTTGGTAATGGCCTTGGCCTTGCTCGGGGCCTTGGGGCTGTTCGGCCAGGCAGCTTGGGGAAAAAACATCAACAACAACCACCACCTAGAAAAACGGTACAAACAAGACCCCCCTAGCACCAACCCGGCCAATAACATTACATTTTTCTACAAAAAATACATGTCTTCCGACCACACAACAGACGAATCCATTATGAAAGAAATAATTCACAAAAACGTCCTCGCCACCAACCCTGACAATAAAATAAAACTAATTATTTACTACAAATCTCCTAAGACCTCCAACCTTGTCCTCCGTAACCGCCCCATTTCCACCAACCAACCGAAAGACGAGCATGTGATATACCAGCATATTTGCACTTCCGGGGACTGTGGACCCCTATCCTATGTTGGAATGACACAGACTCGCCTTTCCCGTCGACTAACCCTCCACCTTCAATCTGGCGCTATAAAAGATCACTATCAAGCCCCCCACCCTCTTGCCCTAACTCGCGCCGACCTAGACAAACAAACCACCATACTCGACAAAGAATCAGACCCCAGAAGACTAGCTATTTTAGAAGCTCTATACATCCAAACACTCAACCCCAGCATCAACAACCAAACACAAGACCTTCAAATTCTTCCTTCAGGCAAGCGCTACAGGCATACTGCCCCCCTTCCTCTCGCCCTGTGCCCCCCTCCTGTACGCTTCCGCGCTCAGCACACAACTGACAACACCAACCAATCACAGCCACCCACAGCCAAAAAACCAACCACCGATAAGATTTAGTGCCCATCTCGCGAATAGACTGCCTTCCACCAATGAACAGCCACCACACACCCAGTAGCTCCGCCCACCTTCCTATTCTTGATCCTCGAAGTTTGTATAAATATGATGCTTTGTCCCTATTCTAATCATTACCTCTCCTTCCCTGAAGATGCAAGATGTTTACTTGTGAAACGTTGGATCCACCATGAATTTTGCTAACCTGTTGTACCTCATCTCTGAACCCCAGAGGAAAATTGTTAGAACTATTGAAAGCTATAACACTAAAATCCTGAATGCTGAAACTGCTATTGCCTTTAACCTCGTCTGTTTAAGGTGTTGATTTTCGGTGTGAGCATCCTGGATTCGAATCCACGGACTGCCACATGTGTTTGTAAATTTCATTAATCGATTTTAGGAGTATAGTTGGTTGTTGGAAGGAACATAATAATTGATATTGGTTCAGGGGTAATTTATCGAGAGGACTTCCCTAGTGGTTAAGGCCCCATTAATTGCTCTTTCCATTCACATATGCATAGCCTACGTGAGTTGCAGTTGGGATGTGTGTACATGCTTAGATTGATATGCAGGATTCGAAGTTGCATAATAAATCGTAGGCAGTGTCCACCATTCTTTAACTGTCTACGTGGTGCGATGCATAAGGTGTTGATTTTCGGTGTGAGCATCCTGGATTCGAATCCACGGACTGCCACATGTGTTTGTAAATTTCATTAATCGATTTTAGGAGTATAGTTGGTTGTTGGAAGGAACATAATAAAAGATAATCTATTACCTGGCTATACTAACATATATATATATATATATATATATATATTGTTATGTCGGGTTATAATATACTGTATATAACTCGTAATATAGTCTTTACTAAAATCCAAGTATGGACTTATAAACCGTAAATATTCCCAACAGGAACACACCGAACACGTTCTTAATCACACAATTGGTATTCAATTAGGTACTACATAACTCAGTAAGTACACACAGGTAATTTATACACATAAGTTTATTCAATGGCACGGGAAATGGTATCTTAATGGTTTGATCTAAGCTTAGGATATACTCCAGCTCTGTCATCGCGTTGCATAATCAATTCAATATTCAGATCATGAATATATTCCCGCAAATCAGGATGAAGAATTACCCGGATAATTATGAAAAAACTCAGGCAATGTATGAAGTACCTGTGATCAACTATTAACAAAGCATGAACATATTGTGGTAATAATTTATGTAAGAATTATGCAATTAAATCATAAACACGTAATCTATAGCATCAACCTTTAACACCTTACGA
This sequence comes from Paralithodes platypus, assembly GCA_032716605.1. Lineage (NCBI taxonomy): Eukaryota > Metazoa > Arthropoda > Malacostraca > Decapoda > Lithodidae > Paralithodes > Paralithodes platypus. Next base: position 11,832,864 of record CM064511.1, on the reverse strand, counting down.
GTGGCCTATGCGGTTTATTTATGTGTACCGCACAGCGGGGTGTTTTTAGCCAAAATAGGGCTGTTTACGTGATCATTTTCATGCCTAAATAAGACCCAGAACGTAAAACAAGTACCTATCCCTGAAAGGGCATAAACAGAGCTTTCGAATGACACCATAACGATCCTTGTATGATGGATAGTTTTCTTGCAATAACCGTGCAACGCGAGTGCAAAAAGCAGGTAATTCGGTACTTTCAGTACATAATTGAGTATGTAGCGAGTGAGAGAGGGAGGAGGGAGCTGAGATTTGTGTCAGTAGGTTCGCCGCGGTGGTCTGGAGCAGTCATACGCTCGCTAGTCTCCTGCCACCACTTGTCTCTCTCTCTCAGCCACATTACGTGCTGAAATTGCCACTCGAGTTATGTCGAGCGCCGCCACATAGTCCAGCTTTTTTTAACTCGACTTATGTTGCTCGCCGCTAATTAAGGGTTAATAATAATACAGATGTGGATCGAGTGTCTAACGTGGACTATTCTGCAGTAAAAGTAATATAAAACTCTCTAAGTAAAAGAGTATGAAAGGATTGAGATTAAAAAGACAATTACACGGGAGGTTGGCTCGAGTAATGTACACGGAGTGTACCCACGTGCCACACGCCCGTGAGCTAGGTAAACTCTCACGGCTAGTGCGACTTTTGACCAGGTAGCTTTTCAGGTCATATAAATTACTGCGTTCACGGAAAATATAATTCTTGTTTGTGTGACTACAAACTTAGTATCTGAGGTAAAGTAATGAATTTAACGGCAAAGTACTAATGAATTCTTTTCACAATACAATATCTAATTAGTTCGAATTACGTAATTTATGATCTGAACTATATATTACTCAATCAATTTTATGTAATAATAATAACTCGGGACGAGGAATTCAGATTTAATATTAATTATACGATTATGAATGAACTATAGAATAATCTCTATTAATCGTAATTAACGACAAAGTCTGATTAGCGAAACTAACTAGTTAACAGATGTCTTAGAAACGCTTGAATAAGGTTAGCGTAAAGAATGATTAAACAAGTTGTTATTTATAAGAATTGGGGCGTACACGACAAAATTTTACTAATTGAAATACTCACAATGGTATCAACAAGATATCTGAACGAGTTAGCAGATTCCTATGAAGAATTCACCTTAAAAAGCGGTGTATTCGAATGAATAATAATTAGATAACAAAAATTATGCAAGGCTAGAATTCCTAGACGAGAAGAATCAGAATTACCTACATCAGTAATCAAATGAACATTAATACAAGTTCATATATTAATTACAATAACGCTTAAACAAACGAGCGTAGAATTAGGGTCTCGGGAAGCAAATATATATAAATAATTAATTATATAACTTCTCAACGAGGGGGGACTGAAATAATTTAAATGTGAAATTGAGCGTAGGTTCTAGGTAACAGGTTATGATTAGGAAGGGAATAAGTACACGAAATACACTTCGATCTCAACTTGTAACATACATAAAAGAATAACATATACAAGGACAATCTGTGAGTACGTGGCTAGGTGAATTGATTAACACGAGTATGTAACGTATGCACACAACGTTATAGTGGTTATGAAGCAAAATGAACACTAGATCTTAGGCACAGATCTACACATGAATTAGAATAAGATTCAGAAGGATTAACACAAATGCAATGAATAAGGATCTTCGACACAGATCTATTTAGAATCGTAGCACTATAATAATCACAGATCTTACCTATACCTTGACAACAATAAGCACAACATAAGATATTCAGAGACACTTAGTGTAAATTGGGAGGGTAGAGAGCAAGTCTGGCCGACGTGGAACGTAGGGCAGTGGAGCAGCACTTCAGGATGAACGGCGTCTCACAATCAGGACTTCAGGGTCCAGACTTCAGCAGGTACTTCAGCACACTCTCAGGGCAAGGGGAAGGGCTAGGAGAAACTTCCACTGCTGTCATATGTCCCGTTCTTTGCAGAGTTAGGGGCACTACCTCAGTGAATGTTTGCATACATTCTCACTCATTCTTTGAGGTTATGGTGGATTTAATTCTTGCCTCTCACTTACATGAGTTCAACGCAATTGGGATATTGTGAATATGTTGTGATCGAGTTGTGAGGTTAAGTACTTATCGTAGACATACATAATAGCTGTTTATTTTGGTACATGTATAATAGGTAGTTTATTTATTACTTAGGTACTAGTTACTTAGCCTAATAATTGAACAATCTTACTTATATGGATTATTCCATAATCTAAACTCCTAGACAAACTTTATTATAACTCGCCTATTAGTTACTCTTCGGAGAGGGTTATGATATCTCCAGGTTCGTCATAACTCGCCCTCCTGCCTTAGTCCATTTATATCTGTAGACTTAGGGCCGTTGATGTGTAACTTGCATAAACATCGTTTCATTGTACTGCAGATCCGGGAACTGAGTAAATGCTCTCTGTTGATTGGCGGGCACGGTTTGAAACCACGGCTGTGATTGGTTCCCCGAATTTCCCTTTTCTTGGGGTAAATGGCCCAGATGTTTGGGTGGTGGCCTGTCCCACAGAAAATGAGAAACTCCTGAAGGAAGGGGTCGCTCGGGTAAATGTGTTGTTTCCCTTTGTCCCTGCTTTCTTTGCTTCTTCTTCGGCTTTACCTGCAAACTAGCAATTCTGCAACTGTCCTTCACCAATCCCGTCACTTCATAATATATATACAGTATATATATATATATATATATATATACTGTATATATATATATATATATATATATATACTGTATATATATATATATATAACTCAAGCCACTGACCATAGAGTATAGATAGATAGAGATGAAAGCGTGACGGTTATTACTGCGCGCGTCCTAGGGGTAGGACCCCTATCGTGTGGCATAATATTATAACCAAAAGACCTCTGTGGTTACTCCTTATTAAATACTTCTTGATATCTGTGCGCCTGGCTTGTCTGCAGTGTTACCATAGTTAGGGAAACTTCCACAACACGAGGGGGCGTTAGATTAAAGAGGGAACGTCTTTAAGAGTGCATTAATATGGGTAAAAACACTTGTAAATTAATATAAAAGCCAGAGAAAAAAAAGTAAGTATACACATACAATGTATACATTACATATAATAGAATGCAAGTATAACTCCAAGCAACACAACAAGAATGAATATATAATTGTTAATGTATTGTATTAGTTATATGTTATGTAGAGGTTGAATTGTAAAGTTGTATTAAAACTGGAAATTTTTACGAAATATATAGTTAGGGTATACTTATAACATCTAGGAATATTCTGTCCCAACCTGTTTGACGTTGGCAAATCCCGAATCTCACAACAACAATGCCGGGGGTAGAGGAGGCTTGACTGAACCTCCTCATAATTACAATTTCACGATGATTTGGCCTTTCCAGTAGCCTTAATTATGTCTACTGAACTTTGTCATATTTACCTAGTCTGTGGATAACGTTGATTTGATTATTCATAGCGTTATTAGTACAATGTAGGAATTATTACGAATTAATGGGGACCCTCCCATTTTCCTTTGCGATCGTGGTGCCATCTCTCGAACGCGCGGATCACTATTTTCAGATTTGTGGCGTCTCACTTTCCTCTCTATCTTTCTTTGCTTTATGATTGTATTTTAAGAGTGACAACTGTAATGCTTCATATCAAGGTACTGGAGTTATCGAAAAAGGGCTCCAGTCCTGTTGTTATTCTTGACTTTAAGTGTGCTGGCTTAATAATACAATAGGGTTAATAGCCTCTGAAGTCCATTTCTAACTAACTAGATTCATATGTGGGCCAATCAAAACGGAAATAACAAACGAGAATTTCCGAACACAAATGAAAGTCATACCGTACGAATAAACCTCTAACCAAACCAACCCAATCTGCGATCAGAGATCACAGTGAAGCTTCGGACCACATCATATAAACCGATAATGTTTTAATATTTGTTTCGAAGGGAGTTCTCGAAAAGGGGCTCCAGTCCTGACACTATTCCTGTCTTACAGTGTTGCTGACTTGCTAATCCAGAATAGTTAATAGCCTATGAAGTCTTATTTATTTAACTAAAAGTGTTCAATAGTCCAACCACCATGACGAGAGTGATAGTAGAGTACCTCCTCAACCACCATTTTCGACCTTCCCTTGGCACTCACGAGTCCTCAACGCCATTACTATGTTGTAGATGTGTTAAAGGTATTTAGTCTTACATTTTGTCTCCATAGCAGTTTATTTGATTTGTATGTTTTTCAGGTACACTGTTATATTTATCATAACTCATTAATCTACCTTCAATCATATCAATGCCTTAATGTGTTATGTTACCATTAAGTATTTCCCGTAGATTAATTTTATAGTAATATTCTTCGTATTTATATTAATCCACAGCTAAGTCTTAGACAATATTATATATATATATATATATATATATATATATATATATATATATATATATATATATATATCATGTTATTTGTGTCAGTACTTATTACAAGACGTTGTTATTAGGCCAAACCATGTTAGGAACGTTAAAGGAATGCGGCTTGCGTATATACAGTATAAACAACATAGTGCCTCTCTCTCTCTCTTTCTCTCTCATAGGCAAATTTTCTGTTAAAGACAAGGATGATTGAATGCACTTCCAGTATAATGATTATCTTGTCGTAACTAAATTCTTATAAACCTTTATTATGGACAAATGTGGAAAGCTCTTATGTATTGACAGCTAATATGTCACAAATGTTTGACTGTGTTAGGTGTTTCAATTCAATAATATCTTCAGCCGAGAAACTGTCTAAGTAATAATCGTCGAATATTTAGTTTTTCCCTAAGAAAGTAGTTCTGCATTATATTTGATTCTCTTACACCACCATTAGCCGTCACAAATTCCCTGGCTAATATTTTTGGTGGCTATATTTAACCATCGGCCATCTCGCTTGCAAATATTTTCGCTGAAATTCTAGAAGTGTTGCCGTTACCTATTTGATGAAGTGTAAGAAAATTAAGTAGAACAGTACGTTCAACTACATAAATTGTGAAAATCCGTCATAAATTCAATGCATGTGATGCTTTATTCTTTTTTTCAACTTTTAAAGGACTTCTAAATACAAACTTTTGATTGTAGGCTATGTAATAAATTAATGTATCTCGCTTAATGTTGCTTTTTATATTATGTTTTACACTTTCATGAGTAAATAACTGTTTGAATTTGTTTAAATCATTGCATAATCTCCCTGGCTTTGAATAGACCAATGCAAAAGAATAATTATACACTTAGATGTTTATGTTCGTCAGTTTATCCTACTGTATAATATTGTACAACATACCATAATTGCAAGAGTAAAGCCTGTATCACACAAGAGATTTTATAGTCGGGAACATAAGATGGATGTGACCTACGGATTCATATTGGCATCTCTCGCTCTCTCTCTCTCTCTCTCTCTCCTTCTTCTTTTCTATCCTTTCCTTCAACTTTTCTTTTCTATCAGGTATGCCATCTCTACTAGAATTAAGTCCTGACCACCTCGTTTGGATCGTAAGGTCTGTGTGGCCAGTGTATTTATGTAAATCTCTATGTAAATCTCTCTCTTTGTGTTCTGTATGTGAATATATTTCTTGATAACAAAATTACTGAGCAAAATGTTACCAAATAACTCACAGGATAAAATATTTCCTTTGTCTTTGAGATGAAAGAGGTGCATGGTAAAATATTAAACCAAACTTTAATTAGCAATGCAGTTTAAAGTTGGAGACACACGAGCTCATTTTCCTGCTATCTATTATAATAGACCATTTCAACCAGTAGCTCTCAACCAGTGCCAAATTAACCCAGACCAACCAAACCAGTGCCAAAATATAGTACTAACCTAACCTAACCTAACCTAACCGTATTGGTTGATTTGGTACTGGTTGAGAGCTACTGGTTGAAATGGTCTACTGGTTGAAGTGACCGGTCACCGTCGGTAACCTTTTAACCCGTACAGCCCCAGCGACGCGTCTGACGCGTCGGCGATGTATGTAACGCACAGCCCCAGAGACGCGCCTGACGCGTCACCCTAATTGCGCCGACCGTAACCTCAGGTGTAGTCACTCAAGAGGGCTCAGATTTGTATGGGAACTGTGTACGTATCCCACGCAACCGTGCCGATGGTTGAAAACTCTCAAAGTCCACGTGCGTGCGCGCAAGCGCTCAATAACCTGTTTTTTTGGGATAATTGCCTTCAATTTTTTACTCTTGTAAAACCCATTTTCGGGGGCTCTGTAGGACCATTTTTTAAGCTTTTTGAGCAGTTTTTCGTGGTTTTTCCTTCATTCCTAACCCATTCGCTATTGTTTCTGGAATAAAACAATTTTTTGAAAACCGGCCGGGTTCTGGTGCGCAAACATTACAAAACTAGCCGGGGCTCCACGGGTTAATAGGTATGTGTCCTTCTGAAGCTGATCAAAATCGTCTGATAGTTGCCAGAATATAATGAAATGGACGTCACCGGCACTGTATGGGTTAAACATATATTCAGGCACACTTTCCGGCCTCTTATCACATGGATATTGAAATTAGACATAAAATATTATATTATTGTATATGTCAGTAACATCATATCTCATTGTATGCAGAAACTGCCAATACAAATAGTATTATTTTTCGTATTTATGTTAATTTACAGCTAAGTCTTAGACAATTTGTATATGTTCATAGGTTTGATTGTGATCCAAATTTGAAACCGAAACGTCACAAATATAGAAAAAGAAAATTAATGTCCTGGCATTGGTTTTCATCCGTATATATATATATATATATATATATATATATATATATACCGGAATATATATATTTTTTATTTTTTATTTTTATTTTTTTTATGTGAATGAGGGAGACAAAGGGCACAGCCGCCTGCAGTGAGTGCCTCCCCCAGATTTGAAAGAGTGACGGCCAAAATCAAGGGACGTTCGAGCTAAAATGCCTAGACACACAGAGTTTGAAGCAATTTAAGTCATAGGAAGAGGGAAAGACTGATTCTGGGAGAGTTCCAGAGCTCAGCAGTTGAATAGAAGAAAGTCTGAGAATAGTGTTTCACTCTTGCGTTGGAGAGTTGCACAGAGCAGGGGTGGGTTTGTGTTGCAAGGCGGATACTATGTACCCTACATAGAGGAGGTGATAGACACCGGGAAAGCTCCGAGGAACACTGATTATTGTAGTAGCGATAGAATAGCAAGAGAGGTGCAACATTGCGGCGAAGAGAGAGACATTCAAGAGAGTTGGTGAGTGGACGGGAGTTAATGATACGAAAGGCTTTCCTTTCTACTTTGTCTAGGAGTGCGGTGTGAGAGGCCCTCCCCACACATGTGAACAATACTTAATACAAGGACGAACTGTGCCCCTGTACAGAGCAAGAAGCTGCGCAGGAGTAAAGAACCCCTTGAGACAGTTGAGCACACCCAGCTTCTGGGAGACTGCCTTAGCGAGACTGGTAATATGGTCTTTCCAAGTGAGAGCAGAAGAAAAAGAGACACTGAGAACATTGAGAGAGGATGAAGGATTGATTTTTGTATTGTTGAAGAATAAGGGGTAGTCCTCTGGAGGTTCCTGACGGGTTGTAAGATGGATAAATTGAGCCTTGGAAGCATTAAATGCAAGAAGGTTTTCTCTACCCCAATTGGAAATAGTAGCTAGATCAGAAGATAAGTGTTTTATGGCTTCATTACGATTGCTTTTGAGGGACTGCTGGCTGGGGCGTTCTGGAAAACTAATTGAGTAGTGTAAGGTAGAGTCGTCTGCATATGAATGGATGGGACTGGATGTACAGTTGAGAATATAATTATTGAAAATTAGAAAGAGAATAGGAGATAGGATATATATATATATATATATATATATATATATATATAGAGAATAGGAGATAGGATATATATATAAGTGAAAGGAAGATAGATGAGGTGGAGGGTTTTTGGGAGGATTTGAGAGATTGTTTACAAGGGTTTGATGAAAATGAAAAAGTTATAATTTTAGGGGACCTAAATGCTAGGGTAGGAAATGAGTCTGTTGAGGGAGTCATCGGTAGTTTTGGTGTGGATGGTGTAAATGAGAGTGGAGACAGACTGAATTATAATGTATGTTGAGAGTGCAGATTGAGTGTAGGAAATACGTTATTCAAAAAAAGGCATATACACAAGTACACAAGGCATAGACTTGTGAGGGGAGAGATTGTAGAGAGGGCATTGATGGATTATGTGCTGGTGACAAGGGAAAGATTGTGTAGACTGCTGGATGTGAATGTGATGAGAGGTGAGGCGGAGGGTATGTCGGATCATTACCTGGTGGAGGGAAAACTAAGAGTTAGGAGTTACAGGAGAATGAGAGACAAGCATGAAGTAAGAGAGGTAATAAAAGTTAGTGAGTTAGAGAAGAGTGCAAAAGAGAGGGAGTACAAGGAAAGGTTAAATGAAAAGTGGATGGAAGTGAGAGAGATGGAAGAGAGAGAAGTAGAGGTTGAATGGCAACAGTTTAAGGAAGGGGTGAAAGCAAGTGCAGAGGTAGTATGCAGCAAAAGGAAAGTAGGAGGCAGAGGTATCAGGAAGGGAAGCGAGTGGTGGAATGATACGGTGAGAAAGGTAGTTGAGGAGCAGAGACAGTGTTTTGAGAGGGATTTACAGGATGGTAGTGTTAAGGTATGGGAGAGGTACAAGGAGAAAAGGAGAGAGGCAAAACGGAAAATTAGAGAAGCGAAAAATATGCAAACGAAAGGTGGGGTCAAAGGTTGAGTGAGAATTTTGAAGAACGAAAGCAGATGTTCTGGAAGGAGGTAAATAAAGTAAGGAAAGGAGGACAAAAGAGGGAAGAGTCAGTGAAAGATGCAAATGAAGAATTACTAGTGGAACCAGTTGAAGTGAGGAAGAGATATGCCAAGTATTTTTAATCTTTGTTAAATGCAAGAGATGGAAGAGAAGCAGTAATTGAAGCAGTGGTGGAAGGAGATAGGTTACCTAGGCCACCCAGGTGGCAGGGATTGAATGAAAGGATTGAGGAACATGAGGTGAAAGAAGCAGTGAAACAAATTAGAGCAGGAAAAGCAGAAGGTTTGGATGGTATTGCTATGGAGTGTATAAAGAAGGATGGAGATGTGATAATAGATTGGTTGGTGAGACTTTTCAATGTGTGCTTTGCTGTGTCAATGGTACCAATAGACTGGAAGAGTGCATGTATTGTGCCGTTGTACAAGGTGAAGGGAGATCGGCAGGAATGTTCAAGTTATAGAGGTATTAGGTTATTGTCAGTGGTTGGAAAGCTGTATGGCAGGGTGTTGATAGAGAGGATAATAAAGTGTACGGAAGTTGCAATAGGAGAAGAACAGTGCGGTTTTAGGAGGGGAAGAGGGTGCGTGGATCAGATGTTTGCAGTAAGACAGTTATGCGAGAAGTATTTAGAGAAGCATAAGGAGATATTTTGGGCTATTATGGATTTGGAAAAAGCGTATGATCGTGTGGATCGTGAAGCAATGTGGAAGGTGTTAAGGATTTATGAAATTGGAGGAAATTTGTTAGAAGCAGTTAAGAGTTTTTATGAAGGGAGCAGAGCATGTATTGGAGTAGGACATGGTGAGTTGAGTGAATGGTTTGAGGTAAAGGTAAGTTTGCGACAGGGTTGTTTAATGTCACCATGGCTGTTTAATATGTTTATGGATGGTGTGGTGAGGGAGGTGAAAAGGAGAACTATGGGAAGAGGATTGGGTTTAGAAGGACAGAATGGTAGAGATTGGGAGTTGAATCAGTTGCTGTTCGCTGATGACACAGCATTGGTGGCGGATTCTGAGGAGAAACTGCAGCGGGTAGTCAAAGAGTTCGGTGTGGTTTGTGGAAGGAGGAAACTGAAGGTGAACGTCAATAAAAGTAAAGTAATGGTGTGTGATAGGGGAGGTCATAGGGTGAATCTAGATATGAGGCTGGATGGGGAAATATTGGAACAAGTAGAGTGTTTTAAATATCTAGGAGGAACGATAAGCAGAAGTGGAGGTATGGAAATAGAGGTAAAACAGAGAGTGTGTGAAGGAAGGAAGGTTTTCAGAGGATGGGAAGTATGTGGAAGACGAGAAATCTCGGAATGAAAGTAAAAAGTGCACTGTATCAAGGAATTGTTGTGCCAGCAGTGATGTATGGGGCTGAGACATGGACTCTGAAGAAAAAGAAGAAATGAAAGCTGGATGTGATGGAGATGAGCTGCTTGAGTAGTATGTGTGGAGTTACTCGTAGAGACAGATTGAGGAATGAAGAGATACGTAGGAGAGGGGGGCAGCAGGAACATTTGTCAGCCAGAGTGGACAGAAGGGTGCTGAGCTGGTATGGTCATGTTGAATGAATGGGAGATGAAAGGCTTACAAAGTGAATATGTGAGGCAGATACAAGGGGAGATAGAAGGGCAGGAAGACCCCCATTGAGATGGAGAGACTGTGTAAGAAAAGCTTTGGATGATAGAGGAATGACTATAGATCAGACAGGGGAAGTGGTGGTGGACAGGAGAGAATGGAGAATGTTTGTGAATAGTTGAGTGAGCATGTGGTCATTTGGGGGAAGGGGTCGGGCACACGTTGGACTAGATAATAGTCCATCAGGCGCCTGGCCCGGGGAGACGATTAATATGAAGGGTGCGCCTGGAAGTGTGGTGGGAGGGTTTGTGGCTTTGGCTCCGCTGCATGTCTGCCTGCCGACATCGGATCCTTTCAGGGTGGTCGGGGGCCGGGGGAGTGCTGGATCGACCTTGGTGACCCGGGTCTCTGGGGCTTCTCCTGGGTGACCTTGATGTGTGTGTGAATTTGTGTTTTTATCTGTGTTTGTTCGTTGTTTTATGTTGCTTTTGTGTTTTCCCTGGTCTTGCTCTGTCTTGGGTCGGCCACCCCCAAGAAAAAAGGAAAAACAAAAAAATAGAATGAAATAGAAAATAAAAAATACAAATAGGAAGAAATGGGGATTGGGCCTGAGCATATATATGTATATATATACACAGGTATATATATATATATATATATATATATATATATATATATATATATTATTTGTGTCAGTATTTATTACAAGATGTTGGTATTAGGAAAAACCATGTTAGGAACGGTAGAGGAATGTGGCCTGCGTATAATTATATACAACATAGTCTCTCTCTCTCTCTCTCTCTCTCTCTCTCTCTCGTAGGTAAAGTTTTCTGTTAGAGACAAGGAAGTTTGAGTGCACTTCTTGTATAATGATTATCTTGTCATAACTAAATTCTTATAGACTTTTATGCTGGACAAAAATAATGTACAGGGCTTTTATGTACACCAAGATGTCACAAATGTTTGAATGTGGTAGGTGTTTCAATTAAATAATATCTTCAGCCGAGAAGCTGTCGAAATAAGAATCGCCGAATATATTTTTTTCCCGAGAAAGTAGTGATGCATTCAAATGTTATTCTCATACCCCGCCATTATGCGTCACCATTAAAATGTTATTCTCTTACCCCGCCATTATCCGTCACCATTCAAATGTTATGCTCTTACCCCGCCATTATCCGTCACCATTCAAATGTTATTCTCTTACCCCGCCATTATCCGTCACCATTCAAATGTTATGCTCTTACCCCGCCATTATCCGTCACCATTCAAATGTTATTCTCTTACCCCGCCATTATCCGTCACCATTCAAATGTTATTCTCTTACCCCGCCATTATCCGTCACCATTCAAATGTTATGCTCTTACCCCGCCATTATCCGTCACCATTCAAATGTTATGCTCTTACCCCGCCATTATCCGTCACCATTCAAATGTTATTCTCTTACCCCGCCATTATCCGTCACCATTCAAATGTTATGCTCTTACCCCGCCATTATCCGTCACCATTCAAATGTTATTCTCTTACCCCGCCATTATCCGTCACCATTCAAATGTTATGCTCTTACCCCGCCATTATCCGTCACCATTCAAATGTTATTCTCTTACCCCGCCATTATCCGTCACCATTCAAATGTTATTCTCTTACCCCGCCATTATCCGTCACCATTCAAATGTTATTATCTTACCCCGCCATTATCCGTCACCAATTATCTGGCTAATATTCTTGGTGGTTATATTTAGCCATCGGTCATATCGCTTGCAAATATTTTCGCTGAACTTCCAGTTGCTTTGCCGTAACCTATTTGATAAATGTAAGAAAGTAGAAAGGTACGTTCAACTTCATAAATTGTGAAAATCTGTCATAAATTGTGAAAATCTGTCATAAATTCAATGCATGTGTTTTTTGTTCTTTAATTCAACTTTTAAAGGATTTCAGGATCAACACTTTTGATTGTATGTACTAATTAATGTATCTCGCTTAATCCAGCTTTTGATATTATGTTTTACACATTCATGAGTAAATAACTGTTTGATTTTTAAAAAATCATTGCATAACCTCCTTGGCTTTGAATAGACCAATGCAAAAGAATATACACTTGTATTTCTATGTTCGTCAATTTATCCTACAATATAATATTATGCAACATACCAATAATTTCAAGAGTAAGTGGTTACCTTCAGAGACCGTGCTTATTACTTATGATATATCTATCAGTAATTAATATAGGAAGCTCTTGTTAGGCTAAAACCATGTTAGGAACGTATGATGTATGTGGCCTATGGATTCATATTGGCATCTCTCTCTCTCTCTCTCTCTCTCTCTCTCTCTCTCTCTCTCTATTTCCTTTCTGCTTGAGATGATAGAGACGCAAAGTAAAATATTTAACCAAACTTTAAATGTCAATGCAGTATAAAGTTGGAGACACAGGAGCTCATTTTCCGGCATTGTATTATATTATCTCTCATTTTACCTTCCCTTTAGAGCTATGGGTAGGTGAGTTAGTTCATATTTACCATTACAGTACCGGTGACGTCTCTTGTGTTTTACTTCAGCTTCATTTAGACGGTTTTATGAAGCTTAGGAAATATAATTATATGGTAGGGATAAGGGTTATTTGAGCAACTAACCTGTTGAGTAACAACTCACTACGCATTGCCCCCTTGTAGCATATTTTGAATATGGGAATATTCATACAGTGCTATTTAATCAGGGAACAATGAGGGTATTATTTTGGCGATTCGGGGGGCTTTGTTGTAATGCACTGATACAGCACAAATTCCATCCCTATAATATCTTCACATTGATACATCGGGATTCAAACTCGGGACCATTGGATTACCAGTCCAGTGCCAAGACCACTCCACCAGAGTGAGGGGGTGTTAGATTAAAGAGGGAACGTCATTAAGAGTGAATTAATATGGCTAAAAATACTTGTAAATTATTTAGAATCAAATAGATATATAAAAGCCAAAGAGAAAAAAAGTAAGTATACATATATAATGTATAAATTACTTATATATGATGCAAATATAACTCTAAGCAACACAACAAGAATGGAAATGTAATTTTATTGCATTATATTAGTTACATGTTATGTAGATGTTAAATTGTAAAGTTGCATTAAAGCTTGACATTTTGACGACATACGTAGTTGGGGTATACTTATGACATCTAGGGATATTCTGTCCCAATCTGTTTGACGTTGGCAACTTCCGAATTTCACAACATCAATGGCGGGGGTAGAGGAGGCTTGACTGTGAACCTCCTCATAATGACGACAATTTTACGATGATCTGGCCTTTACAGTAGCCTTTAGCTATGTCTACTGAACTCTGGCATGTTTACCAAGTCGGTGGATATCGTTGATTTGATTATTCATAGCATTATTAGTACAAGGTAGGGATTATTAAGAATTAATAGGTACCCTCCCATTTTCTTTTGTGATCCTGCTGCTATCTCTCGCGCGCGCGGATCACTATTTTGAGAACTGTGACGTCACTCTTTTGACTCTTTACTTCTTTTCTATTTGCCACTGACTCTCTTCTCGGGAAGCGATGGATGAAAACCAATACCATGTTATCTAACCCAATCTTCACTCAGAAAAGTTAAATATAATTCATAGGGCAAAATATCTTTCCTCAAAACTCCCTATGAGTTGTGTTCAAGACGGAGTTCACACAATTTCACATGTTTTGTTTTAAAGACCGAGTCCCTGGTATTCTGCAGTTCTCTACTGTATACCTTTATATGTGTGACAGCTTTAATGCTTCATATCAAGGTACTGGAGTTCTCGAAAAGCGGGTCTAGTCCTGACGTTATTCTTGACTTTAAGTGTGCTGGCTTAATAATCCAGTAGGGTTGATAACCTCTGAAGTCCTATTTTAATTAAGCTGTGATCCTTCAAATGTTGGCCAATACAAACGGCAATAAGAAACGAGAAGTTCCGAACACAAGGGAAAGTCATACCGTACAAATAAACCTCTTACCAAACCAGCACAATCTGCGATTAGCGATCACAGTGAAGCTTCGGACCACATCATAAAAGCCGATAATGTTTTAATAACTTTTCGAAGGGAGTTCTTGAAAAGGGGCTCCAGTCCTGACGCTATTCCTGTCTTACAGTGTTGCTGACTTACTAATCCAGAAGGGTTGATAGCCTCTGAAGTCCCATTATATTTAACTAATTTGGTTCAGTATTCCTAACACCATGACGCCATCTTTGACCTTTCCTCACGAGTCCTCAACGCCACTATTATATGTTTAGCTGTATTTAAGGTATTTAAGGTATTGTGTTTGGATAAGAGGTTATTGTTTTTCTTTTCTGGTACACCATTGTAATTTTCATAACTCATTAATATATCTTCAATCATGTCAATATCGTCAATATACCTTATTGTCTATGTTTACATTAAGTATTGTCCCGTAGTTATATTATATAGTAATAATCCTCGTATTTAGGTTAATTTACAGCTAAGTCTTGGAGAATTTGTATTTTGCATAGGTTTGATGATGATCTTAGTTAGAGATAGAAACGTCTCATATATAGAAAAATTAAATTAATTTCCTGACATTGGCTTTCATCCTTATATATAATATATACAGTATATATATATATATATATATATATATATATATATATATATGTTACTTGTGTCAGTATTTATTACAAGATGTTATTAGGCCAAACTACGTTAGGAACGTTAGAGGAATGCGGCCTGCTTATAATTATACAACATAGTATCTCTCTCTCTCTCTCTCTCTCTGTATCTCACTTTCTCTCCGTCTCTCTCTCTCTCTTTTTCTTTTCTATCCTTTCCTTCCACTGTCCCTTACTCTCGGGTTAGCTATCTCTACTAGAAGTAAGTCCTGACCACCTCGCTGGGATCGTAAGGTCTATGTGGTCAGTGTATCTATGTAAATCTATGCAAATCTCTAACTACTCTCTGTCTCTCTACTACAACTACTACTACTGTTTGAACACTTGACCATCAGTGTTTTGGAGGGCAAGCAGCCTTAGAGGTCGCCGGACTGTTGTTGCTTGATTTCCTGTGTACTCCTATGTACTCTCTCTCTCTCTTTGTGTTCTGTATGTGAATATATTTCTTGATACAAAAGTTACTGGGCAAAATGTTACCAAATAACTCACAGGATAAAATATTTCCTTTGTCTTTGAGATGAAAGGGATGCATGGTAAAATATTAAACCAAACTTTAATTAGCAATGCAGTTCAATGTCGGAGACACACGAGCTCATTTTCCTCCTATGTATTATATTATCTCTCATTGTACAGTCGGATACCATAGTTTCTATCCCAGTTATACACATTCCTGAACGTTACATATTTCTAACTATGGAAGTATATCACTGGACCCAAATGTATGAATATAATTTTTTATAAATCAACTACACAACTGTATATATTATCTATTGATAAGCAAGTTATTTCCAAAAATCAATCCAGATAGTTACAATTGCATTAAGAAAAGCATAGAGGGTCCACGAATTGTTATGAGTGGGCTAGAAACTATGGTATCCGAGTGTACCTTCCCTTTAGAGGGATGGGTAGATGAGTTAGTTCATATTAACCCTTACAGTACTGGTGACGTCTTTTTGTTTATATTTCAGCTGCATTTAGACGGTTTTATGAAGCTTATGAACTATATATGGTAGGTATAAGGGTTATTTGAGATAACCTGTACATTTTTAATGGGTATGTGTCCTTCTGAAGCTGATCAAAATCGTCTAAAAGTTGACAGAATATAATGAAACGGACGTCACCGGCACAGTATGGGTTAAACACATATATTCAAGCAAACATTACGGCCTCTTATTCCTTGGTTATCGAAATTCGACAGAATCTATAATATTATTATAGTTGTCAGTAAATTCATATCGCATTGTATAGATATATATACCCCCCCCCCAAAAAAAAAAGCAATAATAATAATAATAATAATTGTAGTACTTATTTGTTTATTCCAAATATACTACTACGGTGGGGGATAATTCGAGAGTCATTTAGAGGTTCGTATACTTTATTAAACAAACTTACTACTACCCTATTACCTATTTATCTGTTCGGGTCGAAATGAGTCCAAGACACAGATTGAATATTTTCGTCGACCCACCATAGGTTGTACATTGGAACTCTAGAGCTCCCGTTACCACCTATTTGGATTCCTGCTATTCAGGTAGTGACTCACTTCGACTTCGATCCAAAGTCACGTCACTAGCCTCTAAAATAATATAGTTGTACCAGGCCCTGCTGTGTCTACTCCAGAGACCAGGGCATTATTAAATCTAACCTTTATTTCCCTATATAGAACAAGAGATTTATTCTTAACTAAATGCCAAAATAAGATAACTTTACCGGGCCCTAGTGTGTCTTCTCAGAGACCAGGGCGTTACTACCTCTGACACTTTTAGATTCTATATTCTCTTAACCCTATACAATATATCTACTCAAACGACCAGGGCGTTACTACACTTGCCCCCGATTGTCCTATCTATAACACTCTTAGATTATATGTTCTCTTAACCCTATACAATATATTTACTCAAACGACCAGGGCGTTACTACACTTGCCCCCGATTGTCCTATCTATAACACTCTTAGATTATATGTTCTCTTAACCCTATACAATATATTTACTCAAACGACCAGGGCGTTACTACACTCTTAGATTATATGTTCTCTTAACCCTGTTACCAATAAACCATATGTTACATATATCACCTATTCAATAATAAAACTCAGTAAATGGCTTACTATGATCAGTACCTCAAAACCCCTACAAGAACAAGATTCATTGCTTTAATCCTCACAACAGATTCTATGATTACATTATTATCCTGGACTTAATGCTCGTAGTACCACGAAGCTGACCGAATATTCCTACAAACAATATAATTGATAATGTTTCCTGTCTAACAAAAGATTTCGTAGATCATACGAACTAGTGTCCTCCCTACCTATTTCTCAGACTAAAGCTGATCCAATTGCAACTATTCTTTATTTCCCCTGAGCCTTATAGTTGCTTATCTATTTAAGAATTATCCCCTCTTACTTTAATTTTAATATCTAGTTGCTGTCCTACCAGATCCAATACTATTTATGGCTAGTCGGCATGGAGCCTTCTCTATCAAGAATAATTATTTTGGTTTAACTTTGTTTGCAAGTTTTTCATTTTAATTATCCTATTAACACATCATAATTTTATTTATATACATAAGTCTAGTATCTTTCTCTTTAGTTTGTCCTATAAGAACACATCAATTAGTATTTATGGAACCACTGGGTTAGTCAAGCATTTTCTCTCTTTCTTTGAATCTGGTTCGGGCCAAATATGGGTCCTTTAAACAAAAATTATGCAGTACTAGTAGGTGTTTACTGGAACAATTTCACCACCTCAGAGCTGTCCAATATCTCAACTGGAAATCTTCGCTCCCATCTACTATCTGACATCCCTCTTGAACCGCTTGGCTGTAGGTATGCAAGCCAGCGATGTGACGACAGGCAGCCGTATACTGAAGGTAATAAGGCCTAGTAGGGGAGAGCGATGCTAGGCCCGAGGTGGACTTTACTGGAACAAGTGATGAGGGCTGGGAGGCGGGAATAGGTGGATCCGAGCTCCCTTGAGTGCCTAAGCGAGAGAGAGAATGTGGGTTGCAAGAAGCTAGCCCAGTGGAGCCCGAGATGTGAATGCCCCCAGCAGCCTCCCCCACCCCCTTGATATAGCCCTGCCTCCCGCTCTCCAGCGCTGTGATTGGCTGAGCCATCTGCTCGGCCGTGCAACATTCTGGCCGCGCGACTGGAATATTCCTACCCTTCGCCTCCACTCTTCTCTCTCCATAATAC
Organism: Paralithodes platypus; assembly: GCA_032716605.1. Lineage (NCBI taxonomy): Eukaryota > Metazoa > Arthropoda > Malacostraca > Decapoda > Lithodidae > Paralithodes > Paralithodes platypus. Next base: position 11,814,624 of record CM064511.1, on the reverse strand, counting down.
GTTCCTGGAAGCTGGTTGCGAATGTCTTTTAGTGGCTTATGGGAGTATAGGGCTGGCACTGATGCATTAGACCCATTGCAACCAGAGGAAACGGCCTGTGAAGAGAGCGAGAGAGAATTTAAATGCGAGGCGGTACACGTAGCCGTCAGCTCCGAAAACGGAGGCTTCTGATTGGTCGGCCAGGAGGGCGTGGCATGTTTACTTGGCGAGCCCGGAATGTCAAACTCAGCTGGGTTAAAGGGAGTGCGTTGATTGGCTGGTGGCTTTTTTACCTTATCACTTCCTACTAAATTAAGGCGAGCTCCTGATCGCCGTAATACCGTTCCTTTGAAATCCCTACCATCACTCTGCCAATCCACCAGTCCACTATGTTCACAAATACATCTGTGTAACTGTAGTGCTGGATTTTGATTCCCAACCGTAGTTTTAGCCAATAGGACTTGCCTCGGTTGACTGAGGAGTTGCTTGAATGCTCGGATTGTTAGCACTCTCTGTTCCTTTCCATCGACCAGGGCTATTAGGCGGCAGAGAAGGTAATGAGGGTCAGTTGGGATAGGCATGGTGCCTCGGAGGTCCTATTTATATCATCGTCCGGATACCTGATTGGTGGACGGCTAATTCTACCACTGCGTGTAATTGTTTCTGCGGGGCCCATTGGCCTAGAAAACTTTGCTGGACTCTTACCCGGGAAGTTAGTCGTTCGGTTCTCTTGGGACTCCTTTAATTTAGTTGAAGGAGAGCCAAGTGGGTTTTTATCCTCAAGAAATACGTCTTTTTCCCTTACTTCTGCTCGGAAACACTCTTCCTCACTACTATAGGTCTTATTGAAATCTCTCGGGAGGTCTGAAACTTCGCTTTCGGGGACCGTAGACTTATCATCATTGGTACATTCACAGTCATCTCCCTCCCCACCTGTCGTAGTTTCCTCGTCTCCCCCATCCTCCTCTTGCCCGGACACAGAAAGACTCTTGTTTGGCTTGCGATTAAAATACCACCAGAACGGAGAGTCCTTGGTATAATTCCTTCTCAGATTGGGACCTTCAATGTTGCGTCGAGAGGAGGGTGTATTAGGGTTATCCGCCCCAATTTCTATCTCCTCCTCACTTTCTTCCGCACTATTCCACTCGCTCAGGTCTGGTGGCAAAATACCCTCATATCGTTTGGTATGTCGGATATGGGTAGCCGACACAATACCTCCATGATGCAAGTACAACACTTGGTATGGCCCGTTTATCTCCACAACCCGGAAGGGACCCTCGTATTTCTCTTCCAGCTTACCAGCTCGGGTGGGATCATGTCTCTTAACCAGAATATATTCCCCTCGGTAATATGGATTATTTAGGGTAAGTTTCTTGGGCTGTTGCTGTGTAACATGGTTATGAACTTGTTGCCGTCGCTCCCCTTGCTTCCTCAGATAATGTTCTGGTTGGGAGTATTTGGTGGAATGAACGGGGTATGGTAGTAGTCGTTCCTAAGGCAGTTTCGGAGTGATTCCAAAAATAATCTCAGAGGGGGAATACCCAGTAGTTCTACAAACAGTGGTATTTATCCCCCAGACAATCTCTGGCAGAAGTTCCGGCCAACCTCGGAATAACTCTTCCCCTTGTGAGCTCAGACTAGCCCGTACACAATTCGCTAGCACCCTATGGTTCCTTTCACATACAGCGTTCCCCTGGGGATAATACGGGGAGGTGTGTTGAATCTGGTAGCCCAAAGTATCTCCCAAGTGTTGCCAGATTTCATTATTAAATTCTTTTCCCCTATCACTCAGAATGCATCCAGGGGTGCCATATACAAAAATTACCTTTTCCAAGATAACCCTAGCCACGGTTTCAGCTTTCTTGTCCGGAATGGCACAAGCAATCGTATATTTTGAAAAGGCGTCGACACAGGTTAAAATGTACCTTGTGTTCGTCTGTCTGGGTAGAGGTCCCAAAATGTCTACAGATAACTTTTCCCATGGTTTATCTGCCATAATGTGTCCAGGCGACTGTTTAGGTCCCCGTCCATCTTTCCCCCATTGATATCCCAAACAATTTTGGATAACTTCCTTAACAATTTGGTCGGCTCACGAGGTCCAGTACCTTTCGCTAAACTGTTTCAACACTCTAGACTGACCCAATTGAGCCCCCCTTCCCTCTTGTCCGTGGAGGATTTGGATCATGTGTTTAGCCTCCAGATAACCTAATACCACCCGGTCCTTAGAATCCCTCCAGGCTCCCTCAGAAAATTTGACTTTGTCTCCATACATAGGATCATTCTGTTCCTTTTTAAGTTGAATGTGTTGGACTGGTACTACTGGTAATCGAGATACACCATCGGCATTGGTGTGTAATTTGCCCGGTCTATGTCTAACTTCAAAGGAGTATTCCTCCAGGATCCCCTTCTACCTAAGAGACAATCCGTCTTTCGTTTTCCGTTTTCATCTTCCTAAGCCATTGCAAACTATGGTGGTCCGTGATAACTTCGAAATGAACTCCGGCTAAATATGGACGGAAATATTGTAAAGCCCAAACTAGAGCCAGGCATTCCTTTTTAGTAACGCTGTAATTCTTTTCACCCTTATTCAGCGTCCGGCTAGCGCACGCTACTATGCTTTCTTTCCCACCCACTTTCTGGGCTAATACGGCCCCTAGCCCTTCATCGGAAGCATCGGTGTATAGTTGGAACAGCTTTGGTAAAATCCGGATGGCAAACTATTGGGTTAGAGGTTAATTTTGGTTTCAGTTGATCGAAAGCTATCTGGCAACTCTGATACCAGTCAAACGTCCTTCCTTTTTCCAGTCTCTTAGTCATGGGTCGAGCAATTTTTGAGAAGTTTGGTATGAACCTCCGATAATAGGACGCCATTCCCAGAAACGCTCGGATCTCCTTGACAGTGGAAAGGGGTGAAATTTCTGCAATAGATTTCACTTTAAGTGGGTCAGGTTGGATACCTGTACTTGAAACTACATGCCCTAGGTATGCCACCTCGCGGGCCCCTAATTGGCATTTGGAAGGCTTCAATTTAAGTCCCGCCCTCCTGATCCTCTCTAATACTTCTTGTAGTCGATTGAAATGTTCCTCCCAACTATTTGAACAAATTATAATATCCAGGTAAGCTAAGCAAGTTCTCTATGTTAATCCCCTCAGTACTTCGTCCATGACTCTAGTAAAACTAGCTGGTCCATTACAAACTCCAAAGGGCAAGACCGTGAATTGATAGAGTTTGCCTTCACTCGTGGCAAATGCGGTTTTCTCCTGGTCCTATGACCTAACCGGTACTTGCCAGTATCCACTTTGTAGGTCCAGGGTAGAAAACCATGTTGACCCATTTTTTGATTCTACCGAGTCATCAATACGAGGTAGGGGTTGCTCATCTTTGATGGTGACATAATTTAATTTTCTATAATCTACACAGAAACGAGTGGACCCATTTTTTTTTTTTTTTTTACCAGGACTACTGGAGATGACCACGGACTGTAGGATTCTACTACTATCCCCTGCTTGATCATCTCTTCTACTTGTTCCTTTTCCTTTTGTCTCATAATAGGATTTTGTCGCCTATAAGGTTGTCTAATAGGGGGCCCTTGAGTATGTATCTCGTGGGTGTGTCGGGTTCGGGCCAATCCGTGGTCCCCTTCATTGTGAGCAAACACGTCTCGGTAAGTCCAGAGCAATTCATGTAAGGTAGTTGCTTGATCTGACGTTAATTGTTTCGGGATCTCGGGTAAGTTAATTGGTCCGTTAGTTCCAACAGTGGTGGGTTGTGCGGGTCTAACTTGTCCAAACAGTTTCCCTTTTTTATAATTAATCGTGTTATCGCCAAAGTTAGCCAGAACTAATTTCCTCTGATCGGTAGTAATAAAGGTGGAAGATATTCTTACTTTACGTTGTGCATCAGGTTCAAAAATCCCGGCAGTCATTCCCTGGGATTTAGGAATTTCTATCATTCTCCAAGATCTAGGGGAAATAGAGAGTTTCCCTGTGGTAGCTATTATTTGAGGTCGTAGGGTGGTCATCGTGTCTTTCGTCCCGCACTGTATAGTTACCCCCCAACTGACTCATGAGATCTATTCCCAGATATCCATCGACTCCGCTATTAGACTTTCCTGATAGAACACAAAAATTGGTGGTGATTTTAATTCCCTTCCATTGCACCACCACCGTATCAGTTCTCCCTACAATCATCAATGGTTGACCCCCAGCTCCTGACAACTGAATATTAGTTTGATTTAATGACCCTATTTCTTTCTAACTATTCCTCACAAAATTCTCCAGCAGACAACTTCTGTTGGCCCCTGTATCAATTAACATGTTCACGGCTTTCCAATTTATTACTATGGTTTCACAAGGCGTTTGTCTCTCTAATATATTGACCTCACTATATCGCCCTTCTATGTGAGGTTTAAAGGAAAATGTTCTCCCCCTTCCGGCATTGTGATTTTTGGCTGGGTTTCTGTCTCCCTGTATTCTACTGGAAGCATTCCTCCCTGGGTTGGATCTGTCACCCTTGGTAGGGGTCGATCATTTGGAGGTGTGGGCCTTGAGTTAAATCTAGGTGTTGGGGTTTGGGGATGGTTGGAACAGTTACTAGCTAGGTGTCCGGTTTGTCTGCATATAAAGCATCGGATCATTGTTCTCTGAAAACCTTTGTTTGGGTTCTCCTCCACCCCTTTCTTTTTCTCCTGTCTTAACTCTCTGGCTTCCATTATTTTCTTAATCACCTCCATGAGTTCCTTAGTGGTAGTCACTTCATGGATAATGCAGTGCCTTCTAACTTCCATAGGATATGCTTGGATCATAATCTCTCTGATCTCTGTTTCCTGACTCTCTTGGTCCATGTGGGGGTACGCAAGTTTGACGTTTTTCGTGATCTCCCTCCTCAGGGTTCTCACGTTCTGGCCGTCTAGTTTCATAGCCTTGTGGAGGTTTCTCAGCCAAATTCTTCAATTAGAGCACTCCTAACTTCTGCCCATGACACTAGTCCCTCTAGACGTACTCATACATTGTTCAGGGCCTTGCCTAAGTGTGCCTTTCCATAGGCGATCTTCTTTCCATCTTCTATCTATCTATCTATCTATTGCCTGACGCCGTGATCCCCGAAGGGATGGCCACGAACGAACCGCCCCCATGCACCTCTGTCCCCAGTCAGTCGACGCCCCTCCCCCCAACCAGCACCGCCTTCGTTCATGTACTTCCTCACTCCATCCTTCCACCTCTCATTCGGTCTACCTCTCCCTCTCTGTCCCTCCACCTCACTCTCGTACACCCTCTTAGGCATTCTCTCGCTTTCCATACGTTCCATATGGCCGAACCATCTCAAGTTGTTCCTTTTCACACTTTCCAACACATCTACCTCCACACCACACCTCCTTCTTACTTCCTCATTAGTCTGTCTATCCCTCCATGTAACTCTGCACACACTCCTTAAGTAATTCATTTCCACTGCTCTCACTCTTGGTCTGAGTCTCTTAACCAACGTCCATGCTTCGCTTCCGTAAGTCAGTGTCGGGATTACCACACTGCCATGCAAGGACTTCTTCACTTCCATACTGACCACCCCATTTCTTGTTACTGCTTTTAGTGTTCCTACAACCACAACCCTCTTACCCTGTTGTACCCTCTCCCGCACTTCTTCATCCATAGTCCCATCTTTACTCAACACACTGCCCAGATACTTAAAAGAGTTGACGATCTCCATAGCCTGACCATTCAGCTTCACCTCACACTCTGTGACTTCACCCCTTTCGAAGACCATAACCTTGCTCTTGCTCGCATTTACCTTCAAATTCCGTTTTTCGCACACTATTCCAAACTCATTTACCAGACCCTGCAACTCCCATTCATTACCACTCATCAGAACTGTATCATCCGCAAACAGCAGTATATTTAGCTTCCACTCAATTCCCTCCCTTTTCAGTGATACACCAACATCCACTGCTCTTGATAGTATTTCTTTCATGACTCCATCCATATATACAGTAAACAACCACGGGGACATCACACACCCCTGTTTCAAACCCACATTCAGGTCAAAGAACTCGCTCTGCTCACTCTCCACACGTACTGCCGCCTTTGCACCCTCGTACATGCTCTTCACTGCTTTCAGCAACTTGCCCTCTACTCCGTATATTCTAATTACTTTCCACAAACCTTCTCTATCCACTCTGTCATAGGCCTTCTCCAAGTCCATAAAGGCAACATACACCTTTTGTTTCTTCTCCAGATATTTCTCCACAACACAATTCAGGGTAAAAATCTGAACTACAAATCCTCTTCCCTTCCTAAATCCTCCCTGCTCGTCGCCTATCCATTTCTCCGTTCTCACTCTCACTCTCTCAATCACTACCCTACTGTATACCTTCCCTACTATGCTTAGAAGACATATTCCTCGGTGGTTACCACACACTCCTCTTTCCCCTTTGCCCTTATATAGGGGGACTATTATGCCAGTCTTCCAGTCATCGGGTGCACTCCCCTTCTCCCATGCTAGTTTGCACATTTTTCATACCCATTCTATCACTAGCTCACCACCATACCTCAACATTTCCCCACACACTCCATCTGTTCCTGGTGCTTTCCCCAACTTCACTCTTTTCATGGCTTCCAACATTTCTGACCTCCTAAAACCCACCTCCTCCTCCACTACTTCTCTTCTTCTCCCTCCCATACCATATCCAGCTATGTTTGCTGGCTCTTCATTCCTTACATTTAGCAACTCATTGAAGTAATCCCTCCATCTTTAGACTCTTTCTTGCTTCTCGGCTAGCATTCTCCCATTCTTATCTTTCACACCCTTACTGTTTCCCTTGCTACCTTCCCTAACTTTCTTGACTTCTTTCCAGAACAGTTTCTTACTCTCCCTCCATTTTACACTCAGATTCCTTCCAAATTCCTCATCTACTCTTCTCTTACTTTCCTTCACTACTCTCTTCACCACCCTCTTACTCTCCACGTACCTCGCTCGTTTCTGTCTCTCGAAATCTTCATTCTCTCTACTACCCAACCACTCTCTATATGCTTTCTTCTTTTCTTCCACAGCTATTCTTACCTCTTCTGTCCACCATGCTGTACCTTTCACTCCCCTCCCTCTTCTCCTCACTCCACACACCTCCTCACATGCTTCACAAATCTCATCCTTAAACACCTTGCTCATCTCCTTCACTTCCTCCATAACTTCCAGGTCGAACCCACCTAGTCGTCTTTCCACTGCTCTCTTGTACTCCTCCCTGACTTCCTCCTCCTGCAACCTCTCCACCCTCCTCACCATTCCACCCTCCTCTCGCCTCCCTCCAGCTCTCCTCACCCACTTCTTTTGTATCCTAACCTTAGCTACCACTACATAATGATCAGACAGACCCCCTCCAATACCCCTATACACCCTAGCATCCATCACAGATTTCTTCATTCGTTCATCCACACATACATATTAAATCAATGACTTTCGTTCCACCACTGTCTTATCCTTCATCGTCAAGTTCCGTTTCCACGTGTACCTGTGGCTCATTCTGTGTCTGCAGAAGGTGTTGGCTATCCACAGCCTCCTCCCCACACATACGTCCACAAGTGCACTACCATTCCCATTCACCTCTGATGGTACCCCCCATTCCATCTTCTCCTACGTCAAGTAGCGTGAACTGACATTCTAACTGTTCGATCCATAACTCGATTTCTTCTTTCCCCTCTTCCCATAATCTGAACGGTAATACTGCCGTCATTATGTCTGATCTGTTAGATAAATATACTCAATCTAAACAATTTGTCGAATCCCAGTGCTGCCACCAAAATGTAGTACTTATTTTCTTATTCCAAATATACTACTGCGGTGGGGAATAATTCAACAGTCATTTAGAGGTTCGTATACTTTATTTAACAAACTTACTACTACCCTAGTAACTATTTCTCTGTTCGGGTCGAAAAGTTCAAGACACAGATTGAATATATTCGTCGACCCACCATAGGTTGTACATTGGAACTCTAGAGCTCCCGTTACAACCTATTTGGATTCCCACTATTCAGGTATTGACTCACTTCGACTTCGATCCAAAGTCACATCACTAGTTTCTAAAATAAGATATCTTTACCAGGCCCTACTGTGTCTTCTCAGAGACCAGGGCGTTACTACTTCTGACACATTTAGATTCTATATTCTCTTAACCCTATACAATATATCTACTCAAACGACCAGGGCGTTACTACACTTGCCCTCGATTGTCCTATCTATAACACTCTTAGATTATATGTTCTCTTAACCCTATACAATATATTTACTCAAACGACCAGGGCGTTACTACACTCTTAGATTATATGTTCTCTTAACCCTGTTACTAATAAATGATATGTTACATATAGCACCTATTCAATAATAAAACTCAGTAAATGGCTTACTATGATCAGTACCTCAAAACCCCTACAAGAACAAGATTAATTGCTTTAATCCTCACAATTGATTCTATGATTACATTATTATCCTGGACATAATGCTCGTAACGCTTACCACGAAGCTGACCGAATATTCCTACAAACAATATAATTGATAATTGTTTCCTGTCTAACAAAAGATTTCGTAGATCATACGAACTAGTGTCCTCCCTACCTATTTCTCAAACTAAAGCTGATCCAATTGCAACTATTCTTTATTTCCCCTGAGCCTTATAGTTGCTTATCTATTTAAGAATTATCCCCTCTTACTTTAATTTTAATATCTAGTTGCTGTCCTACCAGATCCAATACTATTTATAGCTAGTCGACATGGAGCCTTCTCTATCAAGAATAACTATTATCCTATTAACACATCATCATTTTATTTATATACATCTATCTATCTATCTAATTTGTCCTATAAGAACACATCAATTAGTATTTATGTAACCACTGGGTTAGTCAAGCATTTTCTCTCTTTCTTTGAATCTGGTTCGGGGCCAATATGGGTCCTTTAAAAAAAAACTATGCAATACTACTAGGTGTTTACTGGAACAATTTCACCACCTCAGAGCTGGCCAATAGCTCGACTGGAAATCTTCGCTCCCATCTACTATCTGTCGTCCCTCTTGAACCGCTTGGCTGTAGGTATGCAAGCCAGCGATGTGACGACAGGTGGCCGGATACTGAAGGTGTATCCGCCTAGTAGGGGAGAGCGATGCTAGGCCCGAGGTGGACTTTACTGGAACAAGTGATGAGGGCTGGGAGGCTGGAATAAGTGAATCCGAGTTCCCTTGAGTGCCCAAGCGAGAGAGAGAATGTGGGTTGCAAGAAGCTTGCCCAGAGGAGTTCGAGAGGTGAATGACCCCGGCAGCCTCCCCCACCCCCTTGATATAGTCCCGCCTCCCGCTCTCGGGCGCTGTGATTGGCTGAGCCGTCCGCTCGGCCGTGCAACATTCTGGCCGCGCGACTGGAATATTCCTACCCTTCGCCTCTACTCTTCTCTCTCCATAATATGTTCCTGGAAGCTGGTTGCGAATGTCTTTTAGTGGCTTACGGGAGTATAGGGCTGGCACTGATGCATTAGATCCATTGCAACCAGAGGAAACGGCCTGTGAAGAGAGCGAGAGAGAGTTTAAATGCGAGGCAGTACACGTAGCCATCAGCTCGGAAAACGGAGGCTTCTGATTGGTCGGCCAGGAGGGCGTGGCATGTTTACTCGGCGAGCCCTGAATGTCAAACTCAGCTGGCTTAAAGGGAAGGTTAAAGGGAGCGCGTTGATAGGCTGGTGGCCTTTTTACATTAATAATACAAATATTAATGATAATAATAACAAGTAATATTAAAGCATATATAAATTGTATATTTTTTTCTCGAAAAAAGTGATCATGTAACTCATAATAATTATATCCTGTTAATCTTTTATATTCGTTATATCTTTCTAGTTAATAGTCTTGAAAGATTTATTTACCTATCGGGCGAAATGGTTCACTCGTCGATGGTAATAATCGAGTTGGTTTCCTACCTTTAGACGGCAACACACGAGCAGTTTACCAGTGTATGAATCTGAGTTACAGTATCTGAGTCGGTACTAACTGAAGGGATTTGAGGCTTGTTGATATTTAGTATTCATATTATTTAAACAATAATTATCACAAATCCTTGAGCTTAATACGATAAATTGTAGTGAATTCTAGACTATACAATACGCCGATAACTTTGCTCTTTTGACATTGATTTTAATCCTTTCACGCACACGATGCGATTTTAGCCTATTCAGGGATACTTTAAAGCCTTTGTGACCATCAGGGGTGTTTAGAAACCTTTAGTTTAGTTACTTCAACCTCTGCAATTGTCTTTGAGTTAGCTGTGGGCAGAAAACAAATTTGGAGAGGTAATTATGAGATTGCGAGAACTCTACTGTATTTCTCATTGCTAATCGGCAACCCTGGAGTCCACAGGATAGTGAAAGGGTTAAAATGCAGTTAGTTTACGTTAGTTACGTTAGATAGAGCAGGTATGATTAGGATGGATTACTGTAGGTTAGTTTGTGTTAATATAAGGTATGTGGTTAAAACCGGTATCACAAGAGAGCTTTTTCCCTCAAAATTTATGCTCAACACTGGTCTGGCATCTTATGAGGTTGATATTTATAATATTTCGGTTGCCTAAATTCATCTATCATCAGTCTAGTTTCCGAAACCCGTGCAACATATTCCCTAAATGTTGCCAAGAAAATGTTGATCCTTGAATGTTGAGTATAAAAACTCTCGTGGGATACCGGCTTAAGACTACCCAGCTTAGAATAAATAGGGTAAGCATAATTATGGTTTAAGAGGGAGTTAGCTGTCATTCCTCCCTCGTGTTTGGCCCCATTAGCTTTGAGATTTTAAGACGTTCGACCCATTAGTTAGGCGATGTTAAGACCTTTCGCCCAATTGATTTGCCAATATAAGACCTTTCTTGCCATTTAGGTGCCGTTTTTCTTCTGGCGAGCTATAGCGAGCCTATAATTCTAGGGGAAATCGTCCTTCGGCCGATAAATTTGTCTATAAACAAATTACAAATTTATCTTCAAGGGGGGTGTAGGCGGTGTGTTTTGTTAGTTTTAGCTTGATAGAGGTCTAGCGATAAAACTATATAAGTAAAAACTGATTAATTAGACCAAACTAGCAAGCATTACCCCCTTAATAGGTTAAGTTAACGTTAGCTAAGGCGTGGGAAGATTTGATTAACTTGAGGGTATTGTGTTAGAGGCAGAATACACGTGCCTTCTGATCTGTCAAGTATCTCTAGCTGGAGTACAGTCTAACCTCTTACCTGAGAAATTCTCCAAAGATTAACTAACCATATTCTTCCAATAGACAATTCTTTGCTCAATAACATTCAATTAATCAACTTATATTATTAATTAGTTAACTAGGGATATAATTAGTTAACTAGGGATATAATTAGTTAACTAGGGATATAATTAGTTAACTAGGGATATATTTCTTGATCATTCTTGAAAGTCCCATAGCATAAATAATACTAAACCAATCTCCCAGAAGAATCATGTGCTCAACCGACTTAAAACAAACTTTTGCAGCATCGATCTAATAGTTCTTTACAAGGATATGGTTTGCCTAAAAAACAAATACTGGTACTGTTCACATGTTTGGGATATTTCCACACAAATAGCTCTTCTCTAAAGGTTGTGCAAAACTTGAAATATCTTTTCAATTTTAGTTGTCTAATTAAATAATTTGTCCAATATCCACTAATCTTGAGAGCTCCTCAGCATACCCCCTCCACATGACTTAAGGGGAGATGGGCGTATTTATTTGCTCATGTATGTATACAGTATGTGTATCATTTATTTGTTTCCTCCATAGTCCTCCATCAACCTCATAAAAACATACGCCCAAGACCCACCTTCAAGATAAATTTGTAAATTTTTTGATAGAAAAATGTCCCGGCCTAAGGCCGATTCCTCTTAAATTACAGGCTCGCTATCGCTCGCCAGGAAAAAACATCGACAACTAAATGACAAGAAAAGTCTTACTATTGACAAAGAAATGGGGCGAAAGGTCTTAACATCGCCTAACTAATGAGCTAAACATCTTAAAATCTAAAAGCCAATGGGGTTAAACAATAGGGAGAAGTGGGCAGAAAAACCGGCCCATCCCTCCTTAAGGGGGGATGGTTCACTTTTTGGGCGATTTTGTTCATGTATTCATTATTTTTCTAGTTTCCTCCGTAGACCTCCATCAAATTAAAAAAAAAACATCCATTAGATCCCCCTTCTAGATTAATTTGTACATTTTTTGTTAGAAAAATGTCCCTGCCGAAGGCCGGTTCTTCCAATATGACAGGCTCACTATCGTTTGCCATGGGAAAAATCGATACCTAAATAGCACGAAAGGTCTAAATATTGACGAAGACATGGGGCGAAATGTGATAAAATCGCCAAACTAATGGGCCGAACGTCTTAAAATCTCGAAACTAATGGACCAGAAAAACGGCCCGTGTCCCCTTAATGCAGCCTAGACTAGGCTTACTGTTTCTCTACTACTTACTAGCCAGACCTAGGATCTACAGTATACTGTACCTATCTATCTATGACTGTTAGAGTAAAATTATGTTCAGGTCAAGAGAACAGCTTATGTAACATGGTCTTTAACCCCTGCTGTACCGGTGACGTCCTTTTACCTTTACTTTGGCTACTATTAGACGATTTTATTCAGCTTAGGAAGGACGCATGCCAATTAGAAAGCTACAGATTATCACAATTATTTGTTTTATATAGCTACCCTGTATCCTTCGTAAGCTACACAAAATCATCTAAATGTGGCTGAAATATAATACAAAAGACGTCACCGGTACGGAAGGGGTTAACTACAAAGATAATTGTCTTAGGACACTACTGGTCAACACTGTGTATGTATGGGGGAACGTCTATTGTCTTAGGACACAACTGGTCAACACTGTGTATGTATGGGGGAACGTCTATTAGTATTGTCTTAGGACACTACTGGTCAACACTGTGTATGTATGGGGGAACGTCTATTGTCTTAGGACACTACTGGTCAACACTGTGTATGTATGGGGGAACGTCTATTAGTATTGTCTTAGGACACTACTGGTCAACACTGTGTATGTATGGGGGAACGTCTATTAGTATTGTCTTAGGACACTACTGGTCAACACTGTGTATGTATGGGGGAACGTCTATTGTCTTAGGACACTACTGGTCAACACTGTGTATGTATGGGGGAACGTCTATTAGTATTGTCTTAGGACACTACTGGTCAACACTGTGTATGTATGGGGGAACGTCTATTAGTATTCCCATCTGTCTATAGATAGTGAGGCCCATGCATCTCGGTAGATTGTTTATTGATGTGATATACTGACCCACTGGAACAGCTTGTTTAGTAGATGCTGGTGATAAAAAAGCTCCTTCTCAATCTTTAACTAGCTCGAATGATCTATTAGTTTTCGGGCAAAATGTTCCGCACCCAGCCGTATGTCCGGCCACTTCATTACATTTTTACATGGCTGCCTAACCAAACGTCTGGATGATTTGTCAATAATTTTGCTTCTCTGCTGAAAATCTAACTATCTATCTGTATGTTTTGCTGCCACCTTGAACGTTTGTCCACTGTTAAAGTTTCCTGCAGAACCCCACTTTTGGCCATCCCCACTAAACTTTTGGCATCCAGGCTGAACTCACAGCTGATTAAGGCTCAACTCTAAAAGTTATGCCTCCCGGCTGCCTTGCAAACTTTTGGTTCCCCTATCAATCAAACATTTTCCTACCCTGATGAACTTTTGGTTACCTTAACTTTTCGTAGCCTAGCCAACTTTTATTTGCTCCGCCAAACTTGGGCTTGCCATCATACATATTTGGCTGCCCCACCAACATATTTATCACTCAGCTTAACTTCTGATAACCTGTCAAATATAATGATGTCTGGCTAAAAGCTTGGCAGCCCAGCCACCTTGATGATATTTTGGCTGTGCTACCACACTTGTTTTCACCCCGTTGAACATTAGTGTACAGTGGCGCTAATAAGTCATGATTCAGATGATATTTCGTTTGGCTCGCTCCGTGCTGTATTAATGTCTGTCAGATGTTGAATACGGTGGGTAAGTGTAGGAACATGGTTGTATATCTCACTCAAAAAGAAGATATCATGTGTATATTGCTGATACCAATTATTGACCAACACATAATTGGTACCGAGACGTCACTTATTAGGCCAAATTGTACGTACCTGGCTATAATATTTGCTGCCCCGACCAAACTATTGGCGTCCTTGGTGAACCTTTGTGTTTCCTGGCCTAACTTTCTGTTGACCTGTCATATTGTTTGTCACTTAATTGACTCGCCAAACCTTTGGTCCCCTTGAACCTATTGGGCACCTGGCCAAACCTTTAGCTGTTCCATCAATAATTTGGCCAATACTCTGAATAATATACTACCCCATCAAAGTTTTGCCTGCCAAGCCAGACTTGTTGTTACCCATCCAAAGTGTATGCTGCCAACTCTAACATTTGAACGTCCAGCCGAACAATTTGCCACCTGACCACTATGTAAGGTGGAGAGAGGAAGCATGGCTACCGATGGTTACTTGTCGTTCCCATGGCGAACATTGTGCATTTAGGTATGTGTTCTGAGTTTGCTGATGCAGTAGATGCAAAGACTACTGATACATCAGTACCCAAGGTTTCTAATAATCGGTTAAACCATAAGAGCGTCATCTCTTTTTTTTTTTTTAACAAGGATTACACTTTGAGCATCAATGTATTATTTCCAAGCAATATTCAATACACTTTTCATTGTTCTTGCTTTTTCCATTTGATAATCTCTGATGATTCATTATAAGTAACACTCCGTTCTTAACATAAATCATCAATTACAAACCCCAATGTACTAGAATAAACTAATGAACGCATATGATCCTCCCGGGATTCGAACTCGGGACACCACACCCAGAACATAACCATATTATTTTCTTGATAGGGTTATTACTTACAACACAAAACCCCAAGAATATAATTATGCGGTCCGCCACCTATAATATATTACAACTTAGGTAACCCAACTTTCCCACATGGGGATTATTTCATTCCACCCAGATTACCAGGTTCATGTTATCCCCCGAAATCTCTGTATGCTATGTATTTACATATTTACAAATTTGTTTATATATTTTTGACAGCAGGCTAGATTTGTAAATTTTTCGATAGAAAAATGTCTCTGGCGAAGCCGGTTTTCTCCATACAATGCTGGCTCGCTCTCGCTCGCCAGGAAGAAATCGACACCTGGATGGGGATAAACGTCTTAAAACAGTAGGCTGAATGGGGCCGAATGAATACAACACCCTGTATGGTCCATACTCTCTCTCTTGCTCCATCCTCTCTATGTCCCCTGTGTCCCCTTCTCCCTTCCTCTTTGTTTGTCCTCTTGCCCAGCAGACTGACCTCTTCCCTGTAGCCTACACCTTAATTGACATATTCCATTGTATAGATCTAATAGCAGCTCCCTTGCCTATACCCTTCCTTTAACCCGTACAGTACTGGTGACGTCCTTTTCATTATATTCTAGAACCATTAGACACTTGTATTCAGATTATGAAGAACGTCTACCAATAAGAAGGCTACAGACTATCACAACGTATCCCTTCAGCTACCATATAGAGTTCCTAAACTTAATATAATTGTCTAAATATAGCTGAACTAAATATAGCTGAACTAATTGTCTAAATATAGGTGAACTAAATATAGCTGAACTAATTGTTTAAATATAGCTGAACTAAATATAGCTGAACTAATTGTCTAAATATAGGTGAACTAAATATAGCTGAACTAATTGTTTAAATATAGCTGAACTAAATATAGCTGAATTAAAGTACAAAAGACATCGCCGGTACAGTAAGGGTCAACCTGCGTGTCAGAGTTCTCCATCACACCTTAACTTTCCAGCAGTGTTCTGGGTGACTCAGCCTCATATTCCATAGTGTGTCTATTTAAGGGGGGGTGACCTACATGTTTTATCTCTCTGGGTTGTATCCATTCGGCCCCATTCAGCCTTCTGTTTTAAGACATTTATCCCCATCCATGTGTCATTTTTACCTTGCGAGCGATAGCAAGCCACCATAATTTGGATAATGAGTTAAAAAGCTGGCTAAATTTGTACATTTTTCGATATAAAAAAAAATCCGGCAAAGCCGGATTTCTCTATAAAATGCTGGTTCGCTATCGCTCGCCATGAAAACATTGACACTTGGATGGGGATAAATGTCTTAAAACAGTAGGCTGAATGGGGCCGAATGGATACAAGCAAGAAAAAGAAAAAAGCAGGTCACCTTAACAAACAGCACATGAAATTCTTAACACATTACACCACTCTTTACTTAGTACATTTCCCTCTCGACCCTGTATTGATAGCGTAATGCTTAGTGTGCGGAATTTCGGTGTGAGTATCCATAGGTTCGAGTCCTTGGAGTACCACATAATGTTCATTACTTTACTCTCTTGACAGCCTAATGCTTAGTGTGCGGAATTTTGGTGTGCGTATCCTAGGCTCGAGTCCTTGGAGTACCACATGTATTCATTGCTTTCATTGATTTCATTAGTTAGGTTTATTTGTAAATAAATTGGTGGGTTGGTGAAAACAAATATGAATTACTGTACGAAACCAGTTGGTCTTTCCTACACATTAAAGTTGGCACTAATCTCCGCACCCATTCACGACCCGCTACACAAAACGCACGTACACTAAACACTCACAGTTTCACGTATATATTTGGAATAATGCTATTGTTGCTGTGTATAATGCTGGTATTACGCCGAGCGCTTTTTCCCTCAACATTTATCCTCAACACTGGCCTGGCAGCTTATGAGGACAACATTTAGTATTTTTTCTGTTCCCTAAATTCATCTAATATCAGTCTAGTTTCCGATACCAGTGCAAAATATTCCAGATATGTTGCCAGAAAAATGTTAATCATCGAATGTTGACTAACTGTTACATGATCAATAATGAAAGTTAAAGTACAAAGCCCTAGCTCTAAACATAACGAGTTAAGTGAAAGAGCGAATAGATACATTGAGGATAGGACAGATATACATAGAGTTACATATAAATGTGTGTTTTATAAATTTCACTTCACCACCAAACACCTCCCAATGAAATTAATGAAAGCTAGCATGTAATCCACTGGGATTCGAACCTTGACAAACTACAAAGACCTTGCGGTCCCTACTAGGCAGTCTGGACGTATTTCTAACATACATATAATTTGCTACTAATTGGAATGGAAAAACAGCAAAGAAGAAGGTTTTCTCTCCCCATCTATCACTCCTCCGACTTTGGTTCGGCATGAAACTTAAGTTAGAAAAAATCCTCCCAGCTGAATAAAAAACAAATTCTGAAGGAAAATCATTGTAAAGAACCAAGATGAGTAATGGTGTATACTACCGAGAAAGAGAGAGAGAGAGAGAGAGAGAGAGAGAGAGAGAGAGAGAGAGAGATCATGTTGCTGCGTATGTGGAAGGGAGAGGAACTGTATTTTTTTATTTTTATTTTTTCTATGTGATTGAGGGAGGCAAAAGGCAGAACTGCCTATAGCGGCCTACAGGTCCTGATGTGGCGCCGTCTACGCCGTAGGACCACCTCCCGGAGCTGCCAACCGCGGATGGCTGCCGACCGTCCACGGCCGGAGACAAGATCAACGACCAGTGGAGGATAACCGGATGCCGGCCGCGGGGAGCAGTTTCGGGAGCCAAACCGTCTACTCTACCCCTGCCCCCTCCCTGGGGGCACGGGTCCTTGGAGCGGCTTCGGTCGCGCCGGGAATTTCCACACCTCTCACACCACACACACAAACATCACATAGTTTTTCCTACACCGAGAAATGACTCTCCGGCTGTCATTTCTCGAAGACATCTTCTAGCCGGAGACATTGAGAGCAACCCCGGACCCACGTACACATACATATGTCCAAGTTGCTCAAAACCCATCACTTCGAGTCGCCACACTAAGGATTCAGTTCTCTGCAATTCATGCAGGAACTGGACCCACTTCACCTGTACAACACTTGCCTCCAAGAAACACTACAAGAACACCTGGACCTGTTCCTCATGCCCCTCCCTCTCCCAGTCAAATCCCTCGCCTAAAACCCGTCCACCTCTCCTCCCCAACCCCCCTAGCCTTCCCATATCATCCATTCCCCCCCCTAAAACCCGTCCACCTCTCCTCCCTAACCCACATAACCTTCCCATACCATCCACATCCTCAACTCAACACACCACACCCCATCCTAATCCCTTCCAACCCCCATCCCCTGCTCCCCAATCCCCACCCCACCTCACCCATCCCAACCCCCAGCCCCTCCCTCACCCCCCCCCACCTCACCCCCACCCCCACCCCATCCTAGTGCAGCAGCACCCAACATACATCGTGCACATAACATTAACATTCTCCAATTGAACATAGATGGCATCACACAAAGAAACACGAACTCTCACACTTCATCAAACAACACAACATACACTTGCCATCTTACAAGAAACAAAACTCCGCACAACACAAAAAACACCCACATTTCATAACTTTCACCACCATCAGACAAGACCGGGCTGTCGGCGGGGGCGGTGGACTCATCACCCTGGTACACAAAGAAATATCATACATAGTAACCAGTGTACAAACCAAATCCCTCCTCCCCCCAAATGATAACACAACAGAAATACAATCAATTAAAAGACGCACTGGCAACAACTCCAACAAAACCATCATAAACACATACATCCCTCCCTAAACATCCCTACAGTACCAAATGAATACAGACCATACTTACAACATATCACAAACACCCCAACATCATCCTGGGTGGTGACTTCAACGCCAAGACGTCGGCCCTGGTTTGTCGACAACCCCGACACAGACAGAGGGCTGGTACTACGAAACCAAACAGATAACCTCATCATCCTTAACGACATCCATCAACATACTCATATTCCTCACCAAGCCCTCTATAACCCATCATCTCCAGACATCACCTTTTGCTCCCCAGAACTCGCCCCCACAACATCCTGGAGGGTGGTCAGAACCTTAGGCTCTGACCACCTCCCGATCATTATCACCACCAAAACCAGACTCACCCCAGCTAGCCACAAACACACATACACCAATTATATAAGAGCTAACTGGGAAGCATTCACAAATGAGACAGAACAACACTTCACAACTCTAAACAGTACACCCATCACTAACATCAACAATGCTGTAAACATACTCAATAAAACTATCCAAAACGCTGACAAGAAACACATTCCAAGAGGTAACAGAAAAAGACACAACCCCAACTTCACACCAGAAATTCAAAACCTCATCAGACAACGCGACACACTGAAACACTCCCCAGCACCCCACACACAAGACATCACACAACAAATTCAAGCACTCAACACCCAAACTAACAACAACATACAAGAACAACAAAAACTAAATTGGAATAACTTCCTACAAACACTTGATCACAAAACAAACCCCAAAAAACTCTACAAAACACTAAACAGCATCACACTTTCCAACAGCAACACAACACAATCACATGCTGCAATCACAACAACAGACTTTACTTCTTCATGTAAACAACAAGCAAACACTCTCATAATCACTTCTCACATGTCAGCCACCTAAAACCTCACAAAGACGACCGACGTGTCATCCGACGTAAGAGATATTCCCCACAGACCCTGACTATACACCCTTCACCAATCACCATGCCATATCATCACAATCTCCACCACTCCCCCGCCTGTGGCCTAGACAACATAAGCAACATACACCTCAGACACCTGGGACCCCAAGGCATACAAGCACTCACTAACATATCAAACTACAGCTATTCACACAACACAATACCAGACATTTGGAAGCATGGTATCATCACATTCCCCAAACCCAACAAAGACCCCACGCTACCCTCCTCGCACCGCCCCATCACACTCCTTTGCTCCCCCTCCAAAGTCATGGAACGCCTAGTATTACAACTAATTACACCCGACCTACCCCTAGCTCCAACACAACATGGCTTTAGGCCACTGCACTCCACAAACACTCTTCTCACAGACCTTACACAAAGAGCTTTTGTTGGCATCAACTCAGCTAGACCACCACACAGATCATTATTAGCCACACTCGACATTTGTAAAGCCTTCGATGCCATCAACCTAACAAACAAAATCTACAACACAAACATGCACAACAACACAAAAAGGTGGCTGGCCAACTTCCTAGCAGGCAGATGTGCACACGTATCTTTTGCCGGTCAGTCATCTAAAATCAAAAACTTTCCAAACGGAGTCCCACAAGGATCCGTCCTATCGCCCGCACTCTTCAATCTGTACATGCACGATATAACTACACCCAATATGCCCCAAATAAACTTAGCCTCCTATGCAGATGACATAACACTCACATGCACACACCATGACCCAAAAAGAGCAACAGATCTCCTTCAACCCTATCTCAACACACTACATGGCTGGTGCACTACAAACAGACTTAATCTAGCCCCAGCCAAATCCACCACAACCCTGCTCACAAGCTGGACAGGAGAACACGAATACATCCCTCAACTCACCATAAACAACACACCCCTAAAACATACACACACACCCAAAATCCTAGGAGTAACATATGATACTCATATGACATTCAAACAGCACACCACAAACATTAAACAGAAACTGACACCCAGACTTAACGCCCTCAGGTCACTTGTTCACACAAAATGTGGACACAACAAAGAAACTACCACCACAGTATATAAACAATACATAAGATCAGTGATGTAATACGCAAGCCCAGCCTGGGCTTCTAACCTAGCTGAAACACATCATAAGACCTTACAGACTATTCAAAACAAAGCCCTGACGATCATTACAGGCTGCACAGCAACTGCACCCACAGATCACCTACATCAAGAAACCAAAATCCTCAAAGTCAAAGACCATCTGGACATGAGAGGCACTCATTTTGTTTTTTGTTTTTTTTTGTTTTTAAAGAGACAATGAACGGAGGAAGGAAAAACACAGATAAAACAAAAAGGTCCATGTGCCTAAAGGCATCCTCCATTCATAAAATGTTTGTAACAACTGGATTTAAACATTTGCAGATTGTAAGTTTGTGGAAAGCAATTCGAGGGAAGTGAATTCCAAAGAGTAGTAGCTCTGGGGATAAATGAATTCTGATAAGCAGAAGTTCTGCATTGTGGAGGAGAAAGTGTAAATTCATGGGCGCTCTCAGCTGCCCTAGTTCTACGCGGAAAGATGTGGAGAGGGCGCACAGTTGAAGCAGTTCCCTCGTAACAATTGCTGTGAAAATATCTGTAGAATAATGCAAGGGATGCAACGTTTCTTCGTATGGATAATGTAGGAAGGTCCTGTGTGATTGCAGGGTTATTGATTAATCTAATAGCTTTATTTTGAATTTTGTCCAACTGCCTCAATGCAACCACTCCACTTCCACCCCACGAGGTGAACAGTAATCCATCTGAGAACGCACATGACTTTTATATATCACGGCCAACTGCTCGCCAGTGAAGAATTCTCGAACTCTGTACAGGAGTCCCAGTTTTTTAGAGGCATTCTTAGCAATGCTTCTAACATAATGTGTCCAGCTCAAGTTAGTAGTTAATGTTACACCGAGAATGTCAATACTAGGGGAAGTGGGAATATTTACATCATTACAAAATATATGCGAGTCAGTGAGATTCTGTCGGTTAGAAAATTGAATGTATTTGGTTTTCTGTGCATTAAAGGAAACTAGATTCTTTTGCCCCCAACCATCAATTCTAGAAAGGTCCTGGTTCAGAGAAATTGCAGTGTTTATTTTTGAATTTATAAGATCGGGTTGGGTGAAAGAATTGGTAAATGTGAAGGAACTGTGGAGTGTTGAGTCATCTGCGTAGGAATGTATTGGATTATGAGTGGTAGATATGAGATCATTGATATGAATGAGGAACAGAATTGGGGCCAAAACTGATCCCTGGGGAACACCAGCATTTATTGAGTGAAATTGAGAATTAAAGGCCATCTACCATTACACATATTTTCTGTTATGAAGATAATAAGAAATTAGTGGAACTAATGATGCAAGGCCAGAGTGTGACATCTTCGACAATAAGGATTGATGCCAGACTCTATCAAATGCCTTTGATATATCCAGTGCTATTGTATGTGTTTCACCATGTTGGTCTGTAGCTTGGTTGATTTGATGCGTAAGAAGGCAAAGCATGTCTGCAGTTGATTCCTGGCAGCAGCCTCCACGAACCAAGACCACCCACTAAACTACATGGCAACACACCCACAGACACCAAGAAATATCAAAACAACACCCAGCACACGGTATCACACACAATTATTATCCTCTCTCCCTCCCTGCCCACCCCGAACCAACTTCCAGAAGCACATCCATAATCATATCTCTTGCCAATCCATCCACTCACTCACAGACAACACGCAGCTGCATGCACTACCTCCCGAAATCCATCCTTCCGAATCCTCCCTCCCTCGCGAGGACAGAGTCCACCTGGCCAGGCTGAGATGCGGACACCATCCAGCTCTCCTGAGCTATCAGAAGAGACTGGATGACTCCGTTGTCGACGCCTGCACCGATGTAACACAGCACCCCATACCATTAAACACATCATAGAAGACTGCATTTCACACAACCACCTACGCCTACAACACAATCTACACTCAATGAGAGCTCTGTGGGAAAGCCCGATCATGGCCATGGCCTTCCTCAGGGACTTGGGGCTCTTCGGCCAGGCAGCTTTGGGAACAACAACAACAACAACTGCCTATAGCGAGTGCCTCCCCCATAGTTGAAAGAGTGACAGGGCCGAAATCAAGGGACGCTCGAGCCAAAATGCCTGGACACACGGAGTTTGAAGCAATTTAAGTCGTAGGAAGAGGGAAAAACTGATTCTGGGAGAGAGTTCCAGAGCTCAGCTGTTGTGTAGAAGAAAGACTGAGAGTAACGTTTCACTCTCAGGTTGGAGAGTTGCACAGAGTAGGGGTGGGATTGAGTTGCAAGATGGGTACCACGTGCCCTACGTAAAGGAGGTGGGAAAGCTCTGAGGAACACTGATTATTATAGTAGCGATAGACTAGCGAGAGAGAGAGATTACAGAGAGTTGGTGAGTGGACAGCCTCCCAGCTTCTGGGAGGCTGCCTTAGCAAGACTGGTAATATGGTCCTTCCAACTGAGAGCAGAAGAAAAAGAGACACCAAGAATATTGAGAGAAGATGAAGGATTGATTTTTGTATTGTTGAAGAATAAGGGATAGTCCGCTGGGAGTTCCTTACGGGTAGCTAGATGAAGAAATTGGGTTTTGGAAGCATTAAAGGTAACAAGGTTTTCTCTGCCCCAATTGGAGATAGTATTTAGATCAGAATTTAAGAGTTCATTGGCTTCATTACGTTTGTCGTTGAGGGATTGCTGGCTGGGGCGTTTTGAAAAACTAATTGAGTAGTGTAAGGTTGAGTCGTCTGCGTATGAATGGATGGGAATTGAGGTACAGTTGAGGAGATAATTATTTTATAAAAATTAGAAAGAGAATAGGAGATAGGACAGAGCCCTGAGGAACACCGGAGTTTATAGGGTGAGGAAGTGAACAATGGCCGTCCACAACCGTGGCTAGTGAACGGCAGGAGAGGAAATTAGAGACAAAGGCACAGATGGAGGGTTAGAAACCGAAGGAGGGTAGTTTAGAAATATAAAGATTTGTGCCAGACTCTATCGAAGGCTTTCGATATGTCTAGTGCAATAGAAAAAGTCCGCTCACCGAAATGAAGTCCCGGCAAAGGAGGTATGACCAAGAGTTTAGTAAGATATGAAGGAGAAGTATCAGGATTTGTAAGAGCGACCCTTAAGGAAGCCATACTGGCGATCTGAGAGCAGATTATGAGAAGAGAAATGCTTCAGAAATTTTGAAGCAAGAATAGTTTCAAAAACTTTAGAAAGACTTTAGATGTTAGTATTTAAAACTTTAGATGAGAGCAATTGGACGATAGTTGGAGGGTTGAGAGTGGTCACCCTTCTTTGGGACAGGGTTGCAATGTGGTAGCAAACTGTCCAGCATGAAGGCAAGACGTTAGAGGCTAGACATAGCAGACGAAAGAGTTTGCCTAGGCATGGGAGTCAGCACGGAAGCACAGTTTTGAGAACAAAACAGGAAGGAACGCCCGTCCGGACCTGTAAGCCTTAGTGTATTAGTCAGTAAGCCCAGAGAAAGAGAGGGTTAGAAAAGTACATCTTGAGAAGAGATTAGGATATTAGGCATAAGTAAGAGAGAGGAGGGTGGTTAGATGGGAGGACAGGAACTAGCACCAGAATCATCCAAGTTGGAGTTTCTAGCAAAAGTTTGACGCGAAAGATGTTTAGCTTTGTCAGAGGAACAAGTGATGGTTGTGCCATTCAGAATGGAAAAGGGGATGGGAAAGAAAGAGGAAGAGAAAATTGTTGTATACGGTTTTTGGCTAGACGCCAGAAAGCTTGGCAAGAGCTAGAGTTGGATAATTCAGTGGGCTCATTTATTATTGTTGAAAGGGAGGTGGGGAGTTGGCAACGTCGATAGGAACGAACAGATTTGGCTTGATTCCGGGCAGAAACATAGGAAGAATGAGAGGTCTAGAGGTTTAAGGCAGAGTAGACCGTTTGAATTGCTTCCTCATTATTTGCGGACAGCAGTAGAAACAGGCGTGACGTAAACCAAGATTTTTTTAGGCATTAGTCCTGTAGAGAGAAGGAACGAAGAATGGAAACGTATGGCTTCCATGAACGATAGGAGTATACCCTCGGTAATGCGTTTCAGCACTCTCCGAGGGTCCCCCCCGGCCACGGAAGCAGAAATCATTCCATGTGAAATCAAAGAAAGTTTACTTAGCCGGAGGGGCAACAGGAGAGCCTCCCAGTCCGGCAGCACAAAGTGCCACAAAGCTACCGCCGGCTAGCGAGGATTCGGGTGGCCGTACTGGAGATGATAGGACAGTTGACAGAGATTAAAGTCTTGTGGTCGGATGGAGCCACAAAGGTAGTCGAAGGAAAAAGGATCGACAGTATAAGAAGAAGGGTTTAGAGAAGTTTAGAACAAGTCAAGGTAATGTTGAGCCCCGATCTCCGATTACGATCCGGGATACGGGTGGGTATGCTGAACGAACTGCTCTAGGTCATTTATGATAGAAAAGACGTAGGCTTGTTCACCAGGTTGGGTCAGTAGTGTGGAGAGGAAATCTATTGGCGGTGGTGAACGTTGAAATCTCCTAAGATGGCGATTTCTGAGAAAGGAGAAATGGATAGAATGTGTTCCACTGTGAGAAGTTTAGATAGTTCAAAGATTGGAAAAAAGTTTGGCCAGAGAGTTAGGGGAAAGAGAGACCAGCACAAGAAACTATTTAGTAAGAGAATGACAGGAAAGTTTGAGCCATAAAGTTAGAGAATTCAGAGGAGTCGAAATCGGGAAACACGAGAACAAGTTGAGTTTGTTGTGCACATATGCACAACATCCGCCTTTGGCTTTTGGAAGAAACTGTGATAGAGAAAGTAAGAGGATCCAGAGAAGGGGTTGCTGGATGTTGCGTACACGACACCTGGGGTTTCGGCGTGAGGAAAGAGGAAGATCGGTTTGTAGGAGGAGAGGTGGTGTTCATAAGAGTGAAAGGAGAGGGAAAAAAAAAAGGGCTGTGAATGTTGGCAAGACATCAATAGAAAGAGTAACAGGCCGAGGTCCAGGTTGAATTTTGTGGTCGGTCGTCAGGGGATGGTCGGTCGGGTGTTGGGGCATTTATGGCCCCCCCCCTGGGGACTCCGAGGGCTAGGGCTTGAAATTCATAATTTTTTTGTTTTAAATTTTGGTGTGGAGGAATGAAGTGTGGTGTGCATGGTTAGTGTAGTGAAGTGGGATGGGAAGAGGAGATGTTTGTGAGAGCTAGATAGATTGCTCTGTGTAAATGAGGCACAAAGAAAATCAGTAAGAGAGGCCAAGCAAAG
>CM064511.1:11690813-11788567 GCA_032716605.1 Paralithodes platypus | reverse complement strand
TCTCGTACACCTCTTAGGCATTCTCTCGCTTTCCATACGTTTCCATATGGCCGAACCATCTCAATGGTTGTTCCTTTTCACACGTTTCCAACACATCTGTACCTTCCACAACCACAACTCACTTCTTACTTCCTCATTAGTCTGTCTATCCCTCCATGTGAACTCTGGGCAACACACTCCTTTAAGTTAATTTCCTTTACAACTGCTCTCGACTCTTGGTCTGAGTATCGTCAATCCAACGTCCAATGCTTCGCCTCCGGAAGTGCAGTGTCGGAGATTTACCACGAACTGCCATGCAAGGACTTCTTCACTTCCATACTGACCACCCCATTCTTGTTACTGCTTTTAGTGTTCCTACAACCACAACCCTCTTACCCTGGTTGTACCCTCTCCCGCACTTCTTCATCCATAGTCAATCTTTACTCAACACACTGCCCAGATACATAAAAGAGTTGACGATCTCCATAGCGGACCATTCAGCTCCACCTCACACTCTGTGACTCAACCCCTTTCGAAGACCACAACCTTGCTCTTGCTCGCATTACCTTCAAATTCCGTTTTTCGCACACTATTCCAAACTCATTTACCAGACCCTGCAACTCCCATTCATTACCACTCATCAGAACTGTATCATCCGCAAACAGCAGTATATTTAGCTTCCACTCAATTCCCTCCCTTTTCAGTGATACACCAACATCCACTGCTCTTGATAGTATTTCTTTCATGACTCCATCCATATATACAGTAAACAACCACGGGGACATCACACACCCCTGTTTCAAACCCACATTCAGGTCAAAGAACTCGCTCTGCTCACTCTCCACCCGTTCTGCCCCCTTTGCCACCTCGTACATGCTCTTCACTGCTTTCAGCAACTTGCCCTCTACTCCGTATATTCTAATTACTTTCCACAAACCTTCTCTATCCACTCTGTCATAGGCCTTCTCCAAGTCCATAAAGGCAACATACACCTTTTGTTGCTTCTCCAGATATTTCTCCACAACACAATTCAGGGTAAAAATCTGAACTACAAATCCTCTTCCCTTCCTAAATCCTCCCTGCTCGTCGCCTATCCATTTCTCCGTTCTCACTCTCACTCTCTCAATCACTACCCTACTGTATACCTTCCCTACTATGCTTAGAAGACATATTCCTCGGTGGTTACCACACACTCCTCTTTCCCCTTTGCCCTTATATAGGGGGACTATTATGCCAGTCTGCCAGTCATCGGGTTTGCACTCCCCCTCTCCCATGCTAGTTTGCACATTTTTCATACCCATTCTATCACTAGCTCACCACCATACCTCAACATTTCCCCACACACTCCATCTGTTCCTGGGCTTTCCCCAACTTCACTCTTTTCATGGCTTCCAACATTTCTGACCTCCTAAAATACACCTCCTCCTCCACTCTTCTCTTCTTCTCCCTCCCATACCATATGCAGCTATGTTTGCTGGCTCTCATTCATTACATTTAGCAACTAATTGAAGTAATCCCTCCATCTTTAGACTTTCTTGCTTCTCGGCTAGCATTCTCCCATTCTATCTTTCACACCCTTACTGTTTCCCTTGCTACCTTCCCTAACTTTCTTGACTTCTTTACAGAACAGTTTCTTACTCTGCCTCCATTTTACACTCAGATTCCTCCCAAATTCCTCATCTACTCTTCTCTTACTTTCCTTCACTACTCTCTTCACCACCCTCTTACTCTCCACGTACCTCGCTCGTTTCTGTCTCTCGAACTCTTCATTCCCTCTACTACCCAACCACTCTCTATATGCTTTCTTCTTTTCTTCCACAGCTATTCTTACGCTTCTGTCCACCATGCTGTACCTTTCACTCCCCTCCCTCTTCTCCTCACTCCACACACCTCCTCACATGCTTCACAAATCTCATCCTAAAACACTTTGCTCATCTCCTTCAACTTCCTCCAAAACTTCCAGGTCGCACCCACCTACTCATTTTTTCACTGCTCTCTTGTAATCCTTCCTGACTTCCTCCTCCTGCAAACCTCTCCACCCTCCTCACCATTCCACCCTCTCTCGCCTCCCTCCCGCTCTCCTCACCCACTTCTTTTGTATCCTAACCTTAGCTACCACTACATAATGATCAGACAGACCCCCTCCAAACCCCTATACACCCTAGCATCCAATCACAGATTTCTTCATTCGTTCATCCACACATACATATTAAATCAATGACTTTCGTTCCACCACTGTCTTATCCTTCATCGTCAAGTACGTTTTCCACGTGTACCTGTGGCTCATTCTGTGTCGGGAGAAGGTGTTGGCTACCCACAGCCTCCTCCCCACACATACGTCCACAAGTGCACTACCATTCCCATTCACCTCTGATGGTACCCCCCATTCCATCTTATCCTACGTCAAAGTAGCGTGAACTGACATTCTAACTGTTCGTCCATAACTCGATTTCTTCTTTCCCCTCTTCCCATAATCTGAACGGTAATACTGCCGTCATTATGTCTGATCTGTTAGATAAATATACTCAATCAAACAATTTGTCGAATCCCAGTGCTGCCACCAAAATGTAGTACTTATTTTCTTATTCCAAATATACTACTGCGGTGGGGAATAATTCAACAGTCATTTAGAGGTTCGTATACTTTATTTAACAAACTTACTACTACCCTAGTAACTATTTCTCTGTTCGGGTCGAAAAGTTCAAGACACAGATTGAATATATTCGTCGACCCACCATAGGTTGTACATTGGAACTCTAGAGCTCCCGTTACAACCTATTTGGATTCCCACTATTCAGGTATTGACTCACTTCGACTTCGATCCAAAGTCACGTCACTAGTTTCTAAAATAAGATATCTTTACCAGGCCCTACTGTGTCTTCTCAGAGACCAGGGCGTTACTACTTCTGACACATTTAGATTCTATATTCTCTTAACCCTATACAATATATCTACTCAAACGACCAGGGCGTTACTACACTTGCCCTCGATTGTCCTATCTATAACACTCTTAGATTATATGTTCTCTTAACCCTATACAATATATTTACTCAAACGACCAGGGCGTTACTACACTCTTAGATTATATGTTCTCTTAACCCTGTTACTAATAAATGATATGTTACATATAGCACCTATTCAATAATAAAACTCAGTAAATGGCTTACTATGATCAGTACCTCAAAACCCCTACAAGAACAAGATTAATTGCTTTAATCCTCACAATTGATTCTATGATTACATTATTATCCTGGACATAATGCTCGTAACGCTTACCACGAAGCTGACCGAATATTCCTACAAACAATATAATTGATAATTGTTTCCTGTCTAACAAAAGATTTCGTAGATCATACGAACTAGTGTCCTCCCTACCTATTTCTCAAACTAAAGCTGATCCAATTGCAAACTATTCTTTATTTCCCCTGAGCCTTATAGTTGCTTATCTATTTAAGAATTATCCCCTCTTACTTTAATTTTAATATCTAGTTGCTGTCCTACCAGATCCAATACTATTTATAGCTAGTCGACATGGAGCCTTCTCTATCAAGAATAACTATTTCCTATTAACACATCATCATTTTATTTATATACATCTATCTATCTATCTAATTTGTCCTATAAGAAACACATCAATTAGTATTTATGGAACCACTGGGTTAGTCAAGCATTTTCTCTCTTTCTTTGAATCTGGTTCGGGGCCAATATGGGTCCTTTAAAAAAAAATATGCAATACTACTAGGTGTTTACTGGAACAATTTCACCACCTCAGAGCTGGCCAATAGCTCGACTGGAAATCTTCGCTCCCATCTACTATCTGTCGTCCCTCTTGAACCGCTTGGCTGTAGGTATGCAAGCCAGCGATGTGACGACAGGTGGCCGGATACTGAAGGTGTATCCGCCCTAGTAGGGGAGAGCGATGCTAGGCCCGAGGTGGACTTTACTGGATCAAGTGATGAGGGCTGGGAGGCTGGAATAAGTGAATCCGAGTTCCCTTGAGTGCCCAAGCGAGAGAGAGAATGTGGGTTGCAAGAAGCTTGCCCAGAGGAGTTCGAGAGGTGAATGACCCGGCAGCCTCCCCACCCCCGTGATATAGTCCCGCCTCCCGCTCTCGGGCGCTGGTGATTGGCTGAGCCGTCCGCTCGGCCGTGCAACATTCTGGCCGCGCGGACTGGCATATTCCTACCCTTCGCCTCTACTCTTCTCTCTCCATAATATGTTCCTGGAAGCTGGTTGCGAATGTCTTTTAGTGGCTTACGGGAGTATAGGGCTGGCACTGATGCATTAGATCCATTGCAACCAGAGGAAACGGCCTGTGAAGAGAGCGAGAGAGGAGTTTAAATGCGCAGGCAGTACACGTAGCCATCAGCTCGGAAAACGGAGGCTTCTGATTGGTCGGCCAGGATGGCGTGGCATGTTTACTCGGCGAGCCCTGAATGTCAAACTCAGCTGGCTTAAAGGGAAGGTTAAAGGGAGCGGGTTGATAGGCTGGTGGCCTTTTTACATTAATAATAATAATATTAATGATAATAATAACAAGTAATATTAAAGCATATATAAATTGTATATTTTTTTCTCGAAAAAAGTGATCATGTAACTCATAATAATTATATCCTGTTAATCTTTTATATTCGTTATTTCTTTCTAGTTAATAGTCTTGAAAGATTTATTTACCTATCGGGCGAAATGGTTCACTCGTCGATGGTAATAATCGAGTTGGTTTCCTACCTTTAGACGGCAACACACGAGCAATTTACCAGTGTATGAATCTGAGTTACAGTATCTGAGTCGGTACTAACTGAAGGGATTTGAGGCTTGTTGATATTTAGTATTCATATTATTTAAACAATAATTATCACAAATCCTTGAGCTTAATACGATAAATTGTAGTGAATTCTAGACGATACAATACGCCGATAACTTTGCTCTTTTGACATTGATTTTAATCCTTTCACGCACACGATGCGATTTTAGCCTATTCAGGGATACTGTAAAGCCTTTGTGACCATCAGGGGTGTTTAGAAACCTTTAGTTTAGTTACTTCAACCTCTGCAATTGTCTTTGAGTTAGCTGTGGGCAGAAAACAAATTTGGAGAGGTAATTATGAGATTGCGAGAACTCTACTGTATTTCTCATTGCTATTCGGCAACCCTGGAGTCCACAGGATAGTGAAAGGGTTAAAATACAGTTAGTTTACGTTAGTTACGTTAGATAGAGCAGGTAAGATTAGGATGGATTACTGTAGGTGAGTTTGTGTTAATATAAGGTATGTGGTTAAAACCGGTATCACAAGAGAGCTTTTTCCCTCAAAATGTATGCTCAACACTGGTCTGGCATCTTATGAGGTTGATATTTATAATATTTCGGTTTACCTAAATTCATCTATCATCAGTCTAGTTTCCGAAACCCGTGCAACATATTCCCTAAATGTTGCCAAGAAAATGTTGATCCTTGAATGTTGAGTATAAAAACTCTCGTGGGATACCGGCTTAAGACTACCCAGCTTAGAATAAATAGGGTAAGCATAATTATGGTTTAACCCTTAATTAGCGGCTCACCACATAAGTCGTATTTAATAAAGCTGGACTATGTGGCGGCGCTCGACATAGGTCGAGTGGCAATTTCAGCACGTAATGTTGCTGAGAGAGAGAGACAAGTGGTGGCAGGAGACTAGCGAGCGTATGACTGCTCCAGACCACCGCGGCGAACCTACTGACACGAATCTCAGCTCCCTCCTCCCTCTCTCACTCGCTACATACTGAATTATATGGGGAAAGTACCGAATTACATGCTTTTGCACTCGCGTTGCACGGTTATTGCAAGAAAACTAGCCATCATAAAAGGATCGTTATGGTGTCATTCGAAAGCTCTGTTTATGCCCTTTCAGGGATAGGTACTTGTTTTACGTTCTGGGTCTTATTTAGGCATGAAAATGATCACGTAAACAGCCCTATTTTGGCTAAAAACACCCCGCTGGGCGGTACATATAAATAAACCGCATAGGCCGCTCGTAAGGTGTTAAGAGGGAGTTAGCTGCCATTCCTCCCTCGTGTTTGGCCCCATTAGCTTTGAGATTTTAAGACGTTCGACCCATTAGTTCGGCGATGTTAAGACCTTTCGCCCAATTGATTTGCCAATATAAGAACTTTCTTGCCATTTAGGTGCCGTTTTTCTTCTGGCGAGCTATAGCGAGCCTATAATTCTAGGGGAAATCGTCCTTCGGCCGAGAAATTTGTCTATAAACAAATTACAAATTTATCTTCAAGGGGGGTGTAGGTGGTGTGTTTGTTAGTTTTAGCTTGATAGAGGTCTAGCGATAAAACTATATAAGTAAAAACTGATTAATTAGACCAAACTAGCAAGCATTACCCCCTTAATAGGTTAGGGTATTGTGTTAGAGGCAGAATACACGTGCCTTCTGATCTGTCAAGTATCTCTAGCTGGAGTACAGTCTAACCTCTTACCTGAGAAATTCTCCAAAGATTAACTAACCATATTCTTCCAATAGACAATTCTTTGCTCAATAACATTCAATTAGTCAACTTGTATTATTAATTAGTTAACTAGGGATATAATTAGTTAACTAGGGATATATTTAGTTAACTAGGGATATAATTAGTTAACTAGGGATATATTTCTTGATCATTCTTGAAAGTCCCATAGCATAAATAATACTAAACCAATCTCCCAGAAGAATCATGTGCTCAACCGACTTATAACAAACTTTTCCAGTATGCATCTAATAGTTCTTTACAAGGATATGGTTTGCCTAAAAAACAAATACTGGTACTGTTCACATGTTTGGGATATTTCCACACAAATAGCTCTTCTCTAAAGGTTGTGCAAAACTTTAAATATCTGTTCAATTTTAGTTGTCTAATTTAATAATTTGTCCAATCTCCACTAATCTTGAGAGCTCCTCAGCATACCCCCTCCACATGACTTAAGGGGAGATGGGCGTATTTATTTGCTCATGTATGTATACAGTATGTGTATCATTTATTTGTTTCCTCCATAGTCCTCCATCAACCTCATAAAAACATACGCCCAAGACCCACCTTCAAGATTAATTTGTAAATTTGTTGATAGAAAAATGTCCCGGCC
Organism: Paralithodes platypus; assembly: GCA_032716605.1. Lineage (NCBI taxonomy): Eukaryota > Metazoa > Arthropoda > Malacostraca > Decapoda > Lithodidae > Paralithodes > Paralithodes platypus. The sequence continues at coordinate 11,781,484 of CM064511.1, read as the reverse complement.
TAAGACCGATTCCTCTTAAATTACAGGCTCGCTATCGCTCGCCAGGAAAAAACATCGACAACTAAATGACAAGAAAAGTCTTACTATTGACATAGAAATGGGGCGAAAGGTCTTAACATCGCCTAACTAATGAGCTAAACGTCTTAAAATCTAAAAGCCAATGGGGTTAAACAATAGGGAGAAGGGGGCAGAAAACCCGGCCCATCCCTATTCACTTTTTGGGCGATTTTGTTCATGTATTCATTATTTTTCTAGTTTCCTCCCTAGACCTCCATCAAATTAAAAAAAAACATCCATTATATCCCGATTCTAGATTAATTTGTACATTTTTTGTTAGAAATAAATTTCCCTGCCGAAGGCCGGTTCTTCCAACATTACAGGCTCACTATCGTTTGCCATGGGAAAAATCGACACCTAAATAGCACGAAAGGTCTAAATATTGACGAAGAAATGGGGCGAAATGTGTTAAAATCGCCAAACTAATGGGCCGAACGTCTTAAAATCTCGAAACTAATGGACCAGAAAAACGGCCCATCTCCCCTTAATGCAGCCTAGACTAGGCTTACTGTTACGCTACTACTTACTAGCCAGACCTAGGATCTACAGTATACTGTACCTATCTATCTATGACTGTTAGAGTAAAATTATGTTCAGGTCAAGAGAACAGCTTATGTAACATGGTCTTTAACCCCTGCTGTACCGGTGACGTCCTTTTACCTTTACTTTGGCTACTATTAGACGATTTTATTCAGCTTAGGAAGGACGCATGCCAATTAGAAAGCTACAGATTATCACAATTATTTGTTTTATATAGCTACCCTGTATCCTTCGTAAGCTACACAAAATCGTATAAATGTGGCTGAAATATAATACAAAAGACGTCACCGGTACGAAAGGGTTTAACTGCAAAGATAATTGTCTTAGGACACTACTGGTCAACACTGTGTATGTATGGGGGAACGTCTATTAGTATTGTCTTAGGACACTACTGGTCAACACTGTGTATGTATGGGGGAACGTCTATTAGTATTGTCTTAGGACACTACTGGTCAACACTGTGTATGTATGGGGGAACGTCTATTAGTATTGTCTTAGGACACTACTGGTCAACACTGTGTATGTATGGGGGAACGTCTATTAATATTCCCATCTGTCTATAGATAGTGAGGCCCATGCATCTCGGTAGATTGTTTATTGATGTGATATACTGACCCACTGGAACAGCTTGTTTAGTAGATGCTGGTGATAAAAAAGCTCCTTCTCAATCTTTAACTAGCTCGAATGATCTATTAGTTTTCGGGCAAAATGTTCCGCACCCAGACGTATGTCCGGCCACTTCATTACATTTTTACATGGCTGCCTAACCAAACGTCTGGATGATTTGTCAATAATTTTGCTTCTCTGCTGAAAATCTAACTATCTATATGTATGTTTTGCTGCCACCTTGGACAAACGTTCAAGGTGGCAGGAAAACATACATATAGATAGTTATGTCCACTGTTAAAGTTTCCTGCACAACCCCACTTTTGGCCATCCCCACTAAACTTTTGGCATCCAGGCTGAACTCACAGCTGAATAAGGCTCAACTCGAAAAATTATGCCTCCCGGCTGCCTTGCAAACTTTTGGTTCCCCTATCAATCAAACATTTTCCTACCCTGATGAACTTTTGGTTACCTTAACTTTTCGTAGCCTAGCCAACTTTTATTTGCTCCGCCAAACTTGTGCTTGCCATCCTACATATTTGGCTGCCCCACCAACATGTTTATCACTCAGCTTAACTTCTGGCAACCTGTCATATATAATGTCTGGCTAAAAGCTTGGCAGCCCAGCCACCTTGATGATATTTTGGCTGTGCTACCACACTTGTTTTCACCCCGTTGAAGATGTGTGTACAGTGGCGCTAATAAATCATGTTTCTGATGATATTTCGTTTGGCTCGCTCCGTGCTGTATTAATGTCTGCCAGATGTTGAATACGGTGGGTAAGTGTAGGAACATGGTTGTATATCTCACTCAAAAAGAAGATATCGTGTGTAAATATTGCTGATACCAATTATTGACCAACACATAATTGGTGCCGAGACGTCACTTATTAGGCCGAATTGTACGTACCTGGCTATAATATTTGCTGCCCCGACCACACTATTGGCGTCCTTGGTGAACCTTTGTGTTTCCTGGCCTAATTTTCTGTTGACCTGTCAAATTGTTTGTCACATAATTGACTCGCCAAACCTTTGGTCCCCTTTAAACTATTGGGCACCTGGCCAAACCTTTAGCTGTTCCACCAATAAGTTGGCCAATACTCTGAATAATATACTACCCCATCAAAGTTTTACCTGCCAAGCCAGACTTGTTGTTACCCATCCAAAGTGTATGCTGCCAACTCTAACATTTGAACGTCCAGCCGAACAATTTGCCACCTGACCACTATGTAAGGTGGAGAGAGGAAGCATGGCTACCGATGGTTACTTGTCGTTCCCATGGCTAACATTGTGCATTTAGGTATGTGTTCTGAGTTTGCTGATGCAGTATATGCAAAGACTACTGATACATCAGTACCCAAGGTTTCTAATAATCGGTTAACCATAAGAGCGTCATCTCGTTTTTTTTTAACAAGGATTACACTTTGAGCATCAATGTATTATTTCCAAGCAATATTCAATACACTTTTCATTGTTCTTGCTTTATCCATTTGATAATCTCTGATGATTCATTATAAGTATCACTCCGTTCTTAACATTAATCATCAATTACAAACCCCAATGTACTAGAATAAACTAATGAACGCATATGATCCTCCCGGGATTCGAACTCGGGACACCACACCCAGAACATAACCATATTATTTTCTTGATAGGGTTACTTACAACACAAAACCCCAAGAATATAATTATGCGGTCCGCCACCTATAATATATTACAACTTAGGTAACCCAACTTTCCCACATGGGGATTATTCCATTCCACCCAGATTACCAGGTTCATGTTATCCCCCTAAATCTCTGTATGTTACGTATTTACATATTTACAAATTTGTTTATATATTTTTGACAGCAGGCTAGATTTGTACATTTTTCGATAGAAAAATGTCTCTGGCGAAGCCGGTATTCTCCATACAATGCTGGCTCGCTCTCGCTCGCCAGGAAGAAATCGACACCTGGATGGGGATAAACGTCTTAAAACAGTAGGCTGAATGGGGCCGAATGAATACAACACCCTGTATGGTCCATACTCTATCTCTTGCTCCATCCTCTCTATGTCCCCTGTGTCCCCTTCTCCCTTCCTCTTTGTTTGTCCTCTTGCCCAGCAGACTGACCTCTTCCCTGTAGCCTACACCTTAATTGACATATTCCATTGTATAGATCTAATAGCAGCGCCCTTGCCTATACCCTTCCTTTAACCCGTACAGTACTGGTGACGTCCTTTTCATTATATTCTAGAACCATTAGACACTTGTATTCAGATTATGAAGAACGTCTACCAATAAGAAGGCTACAGACTATCACAATGTATCCCTTCAGCTACCATATAGAGTTCCTAAACTTAATATAATTGTCTAAATATAGCTGAACTAAATATAGCTGAACTAATTGTCTAAATATAGGTGAACTAAATATAGCTGAACTAATTGTCTAAATATAGCTGAACTAATTGTCTAAATATAGCTGAACTAAATATAGCTGAACTAATTGTCTAAATATAGCTGAACTAAATATAGCTGAACTAATTGTATAAATATAGCTGAACTAAATATAGCTGAACTAATTGTCTAAATATAGCTGAACTAAATATAGCTGAACTACTTGTCTAAATATAGCTGAACTAAATATAGCTGAACTAAATATAGCTGAACTAATTGTCTAAATATAGCTGAACTAAATATAGCTGAACTAATTGTCTAAATATAGCTGAACTAAATATAGCTGAACCAATTGTCTAAATATAGCTGAACTAAATATAGCTGAACTATTTGTCTAAATATAGCTGAACTAAATATAGCTGAACTATTTGTCTAAATATTGCTGAACTAAATATAGCTGAACTAATTGTCTAAATATAGCTGAACTAAATATAGCTGAACTAATTGTCTAAATATAGCTGAACTAAATATAGCTGAACTAAATATAGCTGAACTAAATATAGCTGAACTCAAGTACAAAAGACATCGCCGGTACGGTAAGGGTCAACCTGCGTGTCAGAGTTCTCCATCACACCTTAACTTTCCAGCAGTGTTCTGGGTGACTCAGCCTCATATTCCATAGTGTGTCTATTTAAGGGGAGGTGACCTACATGTTTTATCTCTCTGGGTTGTATCCATTCGGCCCCATTCAGCCTTCTGTTTTAAGACATTTATCCTCATCCAGGTGTCATTTTTACCTTGCGAGCGATAGTAAGCCACCATAATTTGGATAATGAGTTAAACAGCTGGCTAAATTTGTACATGTTTCGATATAAAAAAAATTCCGGCAAAGCCGGATTTCTCTATAAAATGCTGGTTCGCTATCGCCCGCCATGAAAACATTAACAATTGGATGGGGATAAATGTCTTAAAACAGTAGGCTGAATGGGGCCGAATGGATACAAGCAAGAAAAATAAAAAAGCAGGTCACCTTAACAAACAGCACATGAAATTCTTAACACATTACACCACTCTTTACTTAGTACATTTCCCTCTCGACCCTGTATTGATAGCGTAATGCTTAGTGTGCGGAATTTCGGTGTGAATATCCATAGGTTCGAGTCCTTGGAGTACCACATAATGTTCATTACTTTACTCTCTTGACAGCCTAATGCTTAGTGTGCGGAATTTTGGTGTGCGTATCCTAGGCTCAAGTCCTTGGAGTACCACATGTATTCATTGCTTTCATTGATTTCATTAGTTAGGTTTATTTGTAAATAAATTGGTGGGTTGGTGAAAACAAATATGAATTACTGTACGAAACCAGTTGGTCTTTCCTACACATTAAAGTTGGCACTAATCTCCGCACCCATTCACGACCCGCTACACAAAACGCACGTACACTAAACACTCACAGTTTCACGTATATATATTTGGAATAATGCTATTGTTGCTGTGTATAATGCTGGTATTACGCGAGTGCTTTTTCACTCAACATTTATCCTCAACAATGGTTTGGCAGCTTATGAGGTTAACATTTATTATTTTTCTGTGACCTAAATTCATCTAGTATCAGTCTAGTTTCCGATACCAGTGCAAAATATTCCAGAAATGATGCCAGAAAAATGTTAATCATCGAATGTTGACTAACTGTTACATGATCAATAATGAAAGTTAAAGTACAAAGCCCTAGCTCTAAACATAACGAGTTAAGTGAAAGAGCGAATAGATACATAGAGGATAGGACATATATACATAGAGTTACATAGAAATATGTGTTTTATTAATTTCACTTCACCACCAAACACCTCCCAATGAAATTAATGAAAGCTAGCATGTAATCCACTGGGATTCGAACCTTGACAAACTACAAAGACCTTGCGGTCCCTACTAGGCAGTCTGGACGTATTTCTAACATACATATAATTTGCTACTAAATGGAATGGAAAAACAGCAAAGAAGAAGGTTTTCTCTCCCCATCTATCACTCCTCCGACTTTGGTTCGGCATGAAACTTAAGTTGGAAAAAATCCTCCCAGCTGAATAAAAAACAAATTCTGAAGGAAAATCATTGTAAAGAACCAAGATGAGTAATGGTGTATACTACCGAGAAAGAGAGAGAGAGAGAGAGAGAGAGACAGAGAGAGAGAGAGAGAGAGAGAGAGAGATCATGTTGCTGCGTATGTGGAAGGGAGAGGAACTGTATTTTTGTATTTTTATTTTTTCTATGTGATTGAGGGAGGCAAAAGGCAGAACTGCCTATAGCGGCCTACAGGTCCTGATGTGGCGGCGTCTACGCCGTAGGACCACCTCCCGGAGTTGCCAACCGCGGATGGCTGCCGACCCTCCACGGCCGGAGACAAGATCAACGACCAGTGGAGGATAACCGGATGCCGGCCGCGGGGAGCAGTTTCGGGAGCCAAACCGTCTACTCTATCCCCTGCCCCCTCCCTGGGGGCACGGGTCCTTGGAGCGGCTTCGGTCGCGCCGGGAATTTCCACACCTCTCACACCACACACACAAACATCACATAGTTTTTCCTACACCGAGAAATGACTCTCCGACTGTCATTTCTCGAAGACATCTTCTAGCCGGAGACATTGAGAGCAACCCAGGACCCACGTACACATACATATGTCCAAGTTGCTCAAAACCCATCACTTCGAGTCGCCACACTAAGGATTCAGTTCTCTGCAATTCATGCAGGAACTGGACCCACTTCACCTGTACAACACTTGCCTCCAAGAAACACTACAAGAACACCTGGACCTGTTCCTCATGCCCCTCCCTCTCCCAGTCAAATCCCTCGCCTAAAACCCGTCCACCTCTCCTCCCCAACCCCCCTAGCCTTCCCATATCATCCATTCCCCCCCTAAAACCCGTCCACCTCTCCTCCCTAACCCACATAACCTTCCCATACCATCCACATCCTCAACTCAACACACCACACCCCATCCTAATCCATTCCAACCCCCATCTCCTGCTCCCCAATCCCCACCCCAACCTCACCCATCCCAACCCCCAGCCCCTCCCTCACCCCCCCCCCCTCACCCCCACCTCATCCTAGTGCAGCAGCACCCAACATACATCGTGCACATAACATTAACATTCTCCAATTGAACATAGATGGCATTAACACAAAGAAACACGAACTCTCACACTTCATCAAACAACACAACATACACATTGCCATCTTACAAGAAACAAAACTCCGCACAACACAAAAAACACCCACATTTCATAATTTCACCACCATCAGACAAGACCGGGCTGTCGGCGGGGGCGGGGGACTCATCACCCTGGTACACAAAGAAATATCATACATAGTAACCAGTGTACAAACCAAATCCCTCCTCCCCCCAAATGATAACACAACAGAAATACAATCAATTAAAAGACGCACTGGCAACAACTCCAACAAAACCATCATAAACACATACATCCCTCCCTAAACATCCCCTACAGTACCAAATGAATACAGACCATACTTACAACATATCACAAACACCCCAGACATCATCCTGGGTGGTGACTTCAACGCCAAGACGTCGGCCTGGTTTGTCGACAACCCCGACACAGACAGAGGGCTGGTACTACGAAACCAAACAGATAACCTCATCATCCTTAACGACATTCATCAACATACTCATATTCCTCACCAAGCCCTCTATAACCCATCATCTCCAGACATCACCTTTTGCTCCCCAGAACTCGCCCCCACAACATCCTGGAGGGTGGTCAGAACCTTAGGCTCTGACCACCTCCCGATCATTATCACCACCAAAACCAGACTCACCCCAGCTAGCCACAAACACACATGCACCAATTATATAAGAGCTAACTGGGAAGCATTCACAAATGAGACAGAACAACACTTCACAACTCTAAACAGTACACCCATCACTAACATCAACAATGCTGTAAACATACTCAATAAAACTATCCAAAACGCTGACAAGAAACACATTCCAAGAGGTAACAGAAAAAGACACAACCCCAACTTCACACCAGAAATTCAAAAACCTCATCAGACAACGCGACACACTGAAACACTCCCCAGCACCCACACACAAGACATCACACAACAAATTCAAGCACTCAACACCCAAACTAACAACAACATACAAGAACAACAAAAACTAAATTGGAATAACTTCCTACAAACACTTGATCACAAAACAAACCCCAAAAAACTCTACAAAACACTAAACAGCATCACACTTTCCAACAGCAACACAACACAATCACATGCTGCAATCACAACAACAGACTTTAGTTCTTCATGTAAACAACAAGCAAACACTCTCATCAATCACTTCTCACATGTCAGCCACCTAAAACCTCACAAAGACGACCGACGTGTCATCCGACGTAAGAGATAATTCCCCACAGACCCTGACTATACACCCTTCACCAATCACCATGCATATCATCAACAATCTCAAGCACTCACCCGCCTGTGGCCTAGACAACATAAGCAACATACACCTCAGACACCTGGGACCCCAAGGCATACAAGCACTCACTAACATATCAAACTACAGCTATTCACACAACACAATACCAGACATTTGGAAGCATGGTATCATCACATTCCCCATACCCAACAAAGACCCCACGCTACCATCCTCGCACCGCCCCATCACACTCCTTTGCTCCCCCTCCAAAGTCATGGAACGCCTAGTATTACAACTAATTACACCCGACCTACCCCTAGGTCCAACACAACATGGCTTTAGGCCACTGCACTCCACAAACACTCTTCTCACAGACCTTACACAAAGAGCTTTTGATGGCATCAACTCAGCTAGACCACCACACAGATCACTATTAGCCACACTCGACATTTGTAAAGCCTTCGATGCCATCAACCTAACAAACAAAATCTACAACACAAACATGCACAACAACACAAAAAGGTGGCTGGCCAACTTCCTAGCAGGCAGATGTGCACACGTATCTTTTGCCGGTCAGTCATCTAAAATCAAAAACTTTCCAAACGGAGTCCCACAAGGATCCGTCCTATCGCCCGCACTCTTCAATCTGTACATGCACGATATAACTACACCCAATATGCCCCCAAATAAACTTAGCCTCCTATGCAGATGACATAACACTCACATGCACACACCATGACCCAAAAAGAGCAACAGATCTCCTTCAACCCTATCTCAACACACTACATGGCTGGTGCACTACAAACAGACTTAATCTAGCCCCAGCCAAATCCACCACAACCCTGCTCACAAGCTGGACAGGAGAACACGAATACATCCCTCAACTCACCATAAACAACACACCCCTAAAACATACACACACACCCAAAATCCTAGGAGTAACATATGATACTCATATGACATTCAAACAGCACACCACAAACATTAAACAGAAACTGACACCCAGACTTAACGCCCTCAGGTCACTTGTTCACACAAAATGTGGACACAACAAAGAAACTACCACCACAGTATATAAACAATACATAAGATCAGTGATGTAATACGCAAGCCCAGCCTGGGCTTCTAACCTAGCTGAAACACATCATAAGACCTTACAGACTATTCAAAACAAAGCCCTGAAGATCATTACAGGCTACACAGCTACTGCACCCACAGATCACCTACATCAAGAAACCAAAATCCTCAAAGTCAAAGACCATCTGGACATGAGAGGCACTCATTTTGTTTTTTGTTTTTTTTGTTTTTAAAGAGACAATGAACGGAGGAAGGAAAAACACAGATAAAACAAAAAGGTCCATGTGCCTAAAGGCATCCTCCATTCATAAAATGTTTGTAACAACTGGATTTAAACATTTGCAGATTGTAAGTTTGTGGAAAGCAATTCGAGGGAAGTGAATTCCAAAGAGTAGTAGCTCTGGGGATAAATGAATTCTGATAAGCAGAAGTTCTGCATTGTGGAGGAGAAAGTGTAAATTCATGGGCGCTCTCAGCTGCCCTAGTTCTACGCGGAAAGATGTGGAGAGGCGGCACAATTGAAGCAAGTTCCTCGGAACAATTGCTGTGAAAATATCTGTAGAATAATGCAAGGGATGCAACGTTTCTTCGTATGGATAATGTAGGAAGGTCCTGTGTGATTGCAGGGTTATTGATTAATCTAATAGCTTTATTTTGAATTTTGTCCAACTGCCTCAATGCAACCACTCCACTTCCACCCCACCGAGGTGAACAGTAATCCATCTGAGAACGCACGTGACTTTTATATATCACGGCCAACTGCTCGCCAGTGAAGAATTCTCGAACTCTGTACAGGAGTCCCAGTTTTTTAGAGGCATTCTTAGCAATGCTTCTAACATAATGTGTCCAGCTCAAGTTAGTAGTTAATGTTACACCGAGAATGTCAATACTAGGGGAAGTGGGAATATTTACATCATTAAAAAATATATGCGAGTCAGTGAAATTCTGTCGGTTAGAAAATTGAATGTATTTGGTTTTCTGTGCATTAAAGGAAACTAGATTCTTTTGTCCCCAACCATCAATTCTAGAAAGGTCCTGGTTCAGAGAAATTGCAGTGTTTATTTTTGAATTTATAAGATCGGGTTGGGTGAAAGAATTGGTAAATGTGAAGGAACTGTGGAGTGTTGAGTCATCTGCGTAGGAATGTATTGGATTATGAGTGGTAGATATGAGATCATTGATATGAATGAGGAACAGAATTGGGGCCAAAACTGATCCCTGGGGAACACCAGCATTTATTGAGTGAAATTGAGAATAAAGGCCATCTACCATTACACATATTTTTCTGTTATGAAGATAAGAAGAAATTAGTGGAACTAATGATGCAAGGCCGTAGTGTGACATCTTCGACAATAAGGATTGATGCCAGACTCTATCAAATGCCTTTGATATATCCAGTGCTATTGTATGTGTTTCACCATGTTGGTCTGTAGCTTGGTTGAATTTATGCGTAAGAAGGCAAAGCATGTCTGTAGTTGATTCCTGGCAGCAGCCTCCACGAACCAAGACCACCCACTAAACTACATGGCAACACACCCACAGACACCAAGAAATATCAAAACAACACCCAGCACACGGTATCACACACAATTATTATCCTCTCTCCCTCCCTGCCCACCCCGAACCAACTTCCAGAAGCACATCCATTATCATATCTCTTGCCAATCCATCCACTCACTCACAGACAACACGCAGCTGCATGCACGACCTCCCGAAATCCATCCTTCCGAATCCTCCCTCCCTCGCGAGGACAGAGTCCATCTGGCCAGGCTGAGATGCGGACACCATCCAGCTCTCCTGAGCTATCAGAAGAGACTGGATGACTCCGTTGTCGACGCCTGCCCGGTATGTAACACAGCACCCCATACCATTAAACACATCATAGAAGACTGCATTTCAAACAACCACTTACGCCAACAACACAATCTACACTCAATGAGAGCTCTGTGGGAAAGCCCGATCATGGCCATGGCCTTCCTCAGGGACTCGGGGCTCTTCGGCCAGGCAGCTTAGGGAACAACAACAACAACAACTGCCTATAGCGAGTGCCTCCCCCATAGTTGAAAGAGTGACAGGGCCAAAATCAAGGGACGCTCGAGCCAAAATGCCTGGACACACGGAGTTTGAAGCAATTTAAGTCGTAGGAAGAGGGAAAAACTGATTCTGGGAGAGAGTTCCAGAGCTCAGCTGTTGTGTAGAAGAAAGACTGAGAGTAACGTTTCACTCTCAGGTTGGAGAGTTGCACAGAGTAGGGGTGGGATTGAGTTGCAAGATGGGTACCACGTGCCCTACGTAAAGGGGGTGGGAAAGCTCTGAGGAACACTGATTATTATAGTAGCGATAGACTAGCGAGAGAGAGAGATTACAGAGAGTTGGTGAGTGGACGGGAGTTAATGATACGAAAGGCCTTCCTTTCAACTTTGTCTAGGAGAGCGGTGTGAGAGGAACGTCCCCACACATGTGAACAATACTCAATACTAGGACGCACTATGCCCCTGTACAGAGCAAGAAGCTGTGCAGGGGAAAAGAGCCCCCTAAGGAGGTTGAGCACACCCAGCTTCTGGGAGGCTGCCTTAGCAAGACTGGTAATATGGTCCTTCCAACTGAGAGCAGAAGAAAAAGAGACACCAAGAATATTGAGAGAAGATGAAGGATTGATTTTTGTATTGTTGAAGAATAAGGGATAGTCCGCTGGGAGTTCCTTACGGGTAGCTAGATGAAGAAATTGGGTTTTGGAAGCATTAAAGGTAACAAGGTTTTCTCTTCCCCAATTGGAGATAGTATTTAGATCAGAATTTAAGAGTTCATTGGCTTCATTACGTTTGTCGTTGAGGGATTGCTGGCTGGGGCGTTTTGAAAAACTAATGGAGTAGTGTAAGGTTGAGTCGTCTGCGTATGAATGGATGGGAATTGAGGTACAGTTGAGGAGATCATTATTTTATAAAAATTAGAAAGAGAATAGGAGATAGGACAGAGCCCTGAGGAACACCGGAGTTTATAGGGTGAGGAAGTGAACAATGGCCGTCCACAACCGTGGCTATTGAACGGCAGGAGAGGAAATTAGAGACAAAGGCACAGATGGAGGGTTAGAAACCGACGGAGGGTAGTTTAGAAATATAAAGATTTGTGCCAGACTCTATCGAAGGCTTTCGATATGTCTAGTGCAATAGAAAAAGTCTCACCGAAGTCCCGAAAGGAGGATGACCAAGAGTTAGTAAGATATGAAAGAAGATCAACAGTAGAGCGACCCTTAAGGAAGCCATACTGGCGATCTGAGAGCAGATTATGAGAAGAGAAATGCTTAAGAAATTTGGAAGCAAGAATAGTTTCAAAAACTTTAGAAAGACTTTAGATGTTAGATTTAAAACTTTAGATGAGAGCAATTGGACGATAGTTGGAGGGTTGAGAGTGGTCACCCTTCTTTGGGACAGGTTGAATGTGAGCAAACTTCCAGCATGAAGGGAAGACGTTAGAGGATAGACAGAGACGAAAGAGTTTGCCTAGGCAGGGAGTCAGCACGGAAGCACAGTTTTTGAGAACAACAGGAGGAACGCCGTCCGGACCGTACGCCTTATTAGTATTAAGCCCAGAGAGGGTAGAAAGTACATCTTTAGAAGAGATTAGGATATTAGGCATAAGTAAGAGAGAGGAGGGTGGAGAGGGAGGAATAGCACCAGAATCATCCAAGGTGGAGTTTCTAGCAAAAGTTTGAGCGAAGAGTTTAGCTTTGTCAGAGTAAAAAGTGATGGTTGTGCCATCAGAATGGAAAAGGGGAGGGAAAGAAGAGGAAGAGAAATTGTTGTACAGGTTTTTGGCTAGACGCCAGAAAGCTTGGAAAGAGCTAGAGTTGGATAATTCAGTGCATTTATTATTGTTGAAAGAGTGTTTGGCAAGTCGAAGAACAGATTTGGCTTGATTCCGGGCAGAAACATAGGAAGAATGAGAGTCTAGAGTTTTAAGGCATCAGTACCATTTGAATGCTTCCTCCTTATTGCGGACAGCAGTAGAACAGGCGTGAGTAAACCAAGATTTTTTTAGCATTAGTCTGAGAGAAAGAGAATGGAACGTATGCTTCCATGCCCGATAGGATTACCTCGGCAATGCGTTCAGCACTCTCCGAGGGTCCCCGGCCACGGAAGCAGAAATCATTCCATGGGAAATCAAAGACTGCCGGAGAGCCTCCCAGTCGGCAGCACCAATGTGCCACAAGCACCGCCGGCTAGGAGGATCGGGTGGCCGTACTGGAGAGATAGGACAGTTGACAGAGATAAGTTTGTGGTCGGAGGAGCCCAAAGGAGAGAAAAGATCGACAGTATAAGAAGAAGGGTTAGAAGTTAGAAACAAGTCAAGAATGTAGAGCCGATCTCCGATACGATCCGGGATACGGGTGGGTTGCTGAACTAACTGCTCTAGGTCATTTATGATAGAAAAGACGTAGGCTTGTTCACCAGGTGGGTCAGTAGTGTGAGAGGAAATCCATTGGCGGTGGTGAACGTTGAAATCTCCTAAGATGGAGATTTCTGAGAAAGGAGAAATGGATAGAATGTGTTCCACTGTAGAGTTTAGATAGTCAAAGAATTTGGAAAAGTTGGCAGAGTTAGGGGAAAGATAGACAGCACAGAAATATTTAGTAAGAGAATGACAGGAAAGTTTGAGCCATAAAGTAGAGAATTCAGAGGAGTCGAAATCGGGAACACGAGAACAAGTGAGTTTGTTGTGCACATATGCACAACATCCGCCTTTGGCTTTGAAACTGTGATAGAGAAAGTAAGAGGATCCAGAGAAGGGGTTGCTGGATGTTGCTACAGACACCTGAGTTTCGGTGAGGAAGAGAAGATCAGGTTTGTAGGAGGAGAGGTGGTGTTCATAAGAGTGAAAGTTAGAGGAAAGTCTGTGAATGTTGCAGACATCAATAGAAAGAGTAACAGGCCGAGGTCCAGGTAATTTTGTGGGGTCGTCAGGGGATGGTCGGTCGGGTGTTGGGGCATTTATGGCCCCCCCCCTGGGGACTCCGAGGCTGGGCTGAAATTCATAATTTGTTTGTTTTAAATTTTGGTGTGGAGGAATGAAGTGTGGTGTGCATGTTTAGTTTAGTGAAGTGGATGGGAAGAGGAGATGTTTGTGAGAGCTAGATAGATTGCTCTGTGTAAATGAGGCACAAAGAAAATCAGTAAGAGAGGCCAAGCAAATGAACCAGGAGTTCCAGCGACTCTTTATCTTTATCTAAGCGTAAACATCCACGGCTACCAACAATAACTGCATATAAGCCACTGTTGTAGTTGTAGTTCTTTTTGTCATGAATGTAAATGAGGTCTGGACGCATTTCTAACATATTTGTTGATTTCATTAATTGAGTTTAGAAGTAAAGTCGGTTGGTGGAGGGAACATAATAATTAATTCAGGTTCAGGGGTAGTTTATAGAGAGGCCTTCCTTAGGGTTAAGGCCCCATTAATTACTCCTTCCATCCATCTATCCATAGCCTATGATAGCGCAGTTGGAATTGTGTACATGCTTAGAATGATATGCAGGATTCGAAACTGTATAATAAATCGTAGGCTTGTCCACCATTCTATAACTGTCTTCGTAGCGCAATGGATACATGCACTGAATTTCGGTGTGAGCATCCTAGGTTCGAATCCTTGGACTGCCACATGTATTTGTTGATTTCATTAATTGAATTTAGAAGTAAAGTCGGTTGGTGGAGGGAACATAATAATACATATAATTTGCTACTAATTGGAATGGAAAGACAGCAAAGAAGAAGGCTCTCTCTCCCCATCGATCACTCCTCCGACTTTGGTTCGGCACGAAATTTAAGTTGGACAAAATCCTCCCAGCTGATTAAAAAAAAAAGTCTGCTGGGAAAATCATTGTAAAGAACCAAGATGAGTAATGGTGTATACTGTGTCTCTGTCTATCCTCTAACGTCTTCCCTTCATGCTGGAAGTTTGCTCACATTCAACCTGTCCCAAAGAAGGGTGACCGCTCTCAACCCTCCAACTATCGTCCAATTGCTCTTATCTCTTGTCTTTCTAAAGTTTTTGAAACTATTCTTGCTTCCAAATTTCTTAAGCATTTCTCTTCTCATAATCTGCTCTCAGATCGCCAGTATGGCTTCCTTAAGGGTCGCTCTACTGGTGATCTTCTTTCATATCTTACTAACTCTTGGTCATCCTCCTTTCGGGACTTCGGTGAGACTTTTTCTATTGCACTAGACATATCGAAAGCCTTCGATAGAGTCTGGCATAAATCTTTAATTTCTAAACTACCCTCCTTCGGTTTCTATCCCTCCATCTGTGCCTTTGTCTCTAATTTCCTTTCCGGCCGTTCCATACCTGCGGTTGTGGACGGCCATTGTTCACTTCCTCACCCTATAAACTCCGGTGTTCCTCAGGGCTCTGTCCTATCTCCTATTCTCTTTCTAGTTTTTATAAATGATCTCCTTAACTGTACCTTAATTCCTATCCATTCATACGCAGACGACTCAACCTTACACTACTCCATTAGTTTTTCAGAACGCCCCAGCCAGCAATCCCTCAACGACAAACGTAATGAAGCCATAGAACTCTTAAATTCTGATCTAAATACTATTTCCAATTGGGGCAGAGAAAACCTTGTTAACTTTAATGCTTCCAAAACCCAATTTCTCCATCTATCTACCCGTCAGGATCTCCCAGCGGACTATCCCTTATTCTTCAACAATACAAAAATCAACCCTTCATCTTCTCTCAATATTCTTAGTGTCTCTTTTTCTTCTGCTCTCATTTGGAAGGACCATATTACCAGTCTTGCTAAGGCAGCCTCCCAGAAGCTGGGTGTGCTCAACCGCCTTAGGGGGTTCTTTTCCCCTGCACAGCTTCTTGCTCTGTACAGGGGCATAGTGCGCCCTTGTATTGGGTATTGTTCACATGTGTGGGGAGGTTCCTCTCACACCGCTCTCCTAGACAAAGTTGAAAGGAAGGCCTTTCGTATCATTAACTCCCGTCCACTCACCAACTCTCTGCAATCTCTCTCTCTCCGCCGCAATGTTGCATCTCTCTCGCTATTCTATTGCTACTATAATAATCAGTGTTCCTCAGAGCTATACCAGTGCATACCACCTCCTTTACATAGGGCACGTGGTACCCGTCTTGCAACTCAATCCCACCCCTACTCTGTGCAACTCTCCAACCCAAGAGTGAAATGTTACTCTTAAACTTTCTTCTACTCAACAGCTGAGCTCTGGAACTCTCTCCCAGAATCAGTCTTTCCCTCTTCCTATGACTTAAATTGCTTCAAACTCCGTGTGTCCAGGCATTTTGGCTCGAATGTCCCTTTATTTTGGCCCTGTCACTCTTTCAACTATGGGGGAGGCACTCGCTATAGGCAGTTATGCCTTTTGCCTCACTCAATCACATAGAAAAAAAACAAAAAAACTACCGAGAGAGAGAGAGAGAGAGAGAGAGAGAGAGAGAGAGAGAGAGAGAGAGAGAGAGAGATAGTAAAAATAGGACTTCAGAGGCCATCAACCCTATTGGATTATTAAGCCAGCACACTGTAAGTCAAGAATAACGTCAGGACTGGAGCCTCTCTGCGAAACCTCCAGTTCCTTCAGCGAGAGAGAGAGAGAGAGAGAGAGAGAGAGAGAGAGAGAGAGAGAGAGAGAGAGAGAGAGAGAGAGAGAGAGAGAGAGGCTGGGGGATGGGGTGGGGTAGAGTGGGGGCGAAATTTACCGTATCATTCAATTGATTACCCAGGTCCCTCATTACCTTAACGATCAGTCCCGGTGTGTGTAATGTGTTAGACCTTAACGATCAGTCCCGGTGTGTGTAATGTGTTAGACCTTAACGATCAGTCCCGGTGTGTGTAATGTGTTAGACCTTAACGATCAGTCCCGGTGTGTGTAATGTGTTAGACCTTAACATTCTCGTACTATATTTCATTCTAGTCAACACTGCACATTAGGTTATTTGATGAGAGATCTGTTAAGGAGACTAATTGGGGTAATATTGTTTAGACTGTAAATCCTACTACACCAAAAACAGATAGATAGATATACAGATAGATTGATAGATAGATACATAGATATATAGCTAGATAAAGTTATTTGTTACATAGGTAGATAGATAGACAGTTACAAATCAATTGCTGTTCCAATGAATTCCTATTATAACTAGTGTGTGAGTTCAGAGACTAGTACTTTCAACAGTACTTTAAAACTTTCATCTCTTGTGAGTTAAATCCTGAGATTTATGAAGCTTACAAAATATATATGGTAGAAAATATTACCTTCCAAAGATACAACCCGTGAAACAACTGGCCATATAAATGTTGGCCAATTAGGCACCAATAAAAAGTACATACTGTTTATTGGGCTTATTTTCACTCTGAG
This sequence comes from Paralithodes platypus, assembly GCA_032716605.1. Lineage (NCBI taxonomy): Eukaryota > Metazoa > Arthropoda > Malacostraca > Decapoda > Lithodidae > Paralithodes > Paralithodes platypus. The sequence continues at coordinate 11,764,021 of CM064511.1, read as the reverse complement.
TGCAGCTAGGAGTTGTAACCTTCCAGGCATTATGATCACAACGTCCCTTGAAATTGTCTCTCTGTCGCTTTTTTGGCATTGGGGGAGCCACTCGCTACAGGTAACTTGCCTCTTTGTCTCCTTCATACGCATAGCCAAACATACAGAACATTCTATATAAAAACATATATTTAATTAAAAAATAATTGGAATGGCAGAACCTTTATACTGGATTTGGACATACGTTGCTGCAATCTCAGTAAGTACCACAAATAACATATTGTTTGTGCCCCTTCTCTACCGGCGTCGTCTTTTTCATTTTAGTCTAGCTATATTTAGACGATTTTGTGCAGTTTAAGAAGAATATGTGGTAGTAAAAGGGTTAAGTGAAATAGCTAGAAGCTTGTTCATTGCTTGAGGGTCTTTTTTAAACTGAATATATTTGCATGGCAGTAGCCAGAATAATGTTAAAAGGACGGCACCGCTACTGAAAGGACGGCACCGCTACTGAAAGGACGGCACCGCTACTGAAAGGACGGCACCGCTACTGAAAGGACGGCACCGCTACTGAAAGGACGGCACCGCTACTGAAAGGACAGCACCGCTACTGAAAGGACGGCACCGCTACTGAAAGGACAGTACCGCTACTGAAAGGACGGCACCGCTACTGAAAGGACAGCACCGCTACTGAAAGGATTAAGCTATAATTTAAAATAATTTGCTGAATCTTGGTTGCCTTCTACTTTTGATTTCTTTATTTTGTTTTGTTTATTTGTTTTTGTTATTCCCATATGTAAGTAGTTTTATGGCAACAATATTGGTAGTTTTGGATAAGTCGGGAGCCTTAATATGAAGTAACAGTACTCGTGCAGCATGACCAGACCAGATGGCTGGAGTAAAATAGGAAAGAAGAGTAATTGGACAGAGGAAGAACAAGCTGAGCAGTGAGAGTACAGTAAAAGACTGAAAGTTCTCGGGCTTAACCAAGTTGCTTCATTGTCATTATGAACCTGACCGTCAGTAATACTTATTCTGTATATACTGAATATTTACTCCTTCTGTACCGGCGACGTCTTTTTAAGTTTCTTCTATCAATATGTATACGATTTTGTGAAGTTTAAGACGGATCTGTGGTCGTATAAATTATTTAGTGAGATAGTTCGAAGCCTTTTAATTGTTGTATGCCCTATTTAAACTGAATACATTCGTCTAGTAGTAGCCAGAATAAGTAAATATGACGTCACAGATACAGTATGGGTTGAACTATATTCAGTAGGTCTGATAGTCTCCTGCAAAAATATCTCAGTAGAAAATTCCCTCAAAGCCTAAGTGCACTATCTCAACAGTTACAATTCGTAATTGTAGTTTATATATGTCATTATTCTCAAAATGTAAAGCAACTTAAATAATAATTGTAATGTTATCAAAATGTGAGATTAGTAATTGTAATGTTAACTGAAGATGAATATGTTTATTAGAAATTGAAATTCTCTAAAAATAATGTAATTACTCCAAGCCTGACCCAGTTTCTCCAAGAGCACCCTTACGAACTTGGCTCGGGGCATGAATCATGAATGCAGAAGGCAGTCTGGCGCCGAACGTGGCATAGCTCACCGTAAAGGGCAAGGTAGCCACGGCCTACATTATTAGCCAGGTATCGAATCCACAACCCAAAATCAGTATATGGAGGATTAAACAATTATCACAATATTCAACAACAACATTGGCGGTATAAAAGCTTGGGTATATTTTCAGTTCCATTGATCTAGTGATATTTCCTGTGATGCGCATGGTGTTAATGTCCTGTGATGCGCATGGTGTTAATGTCCTGTGATGCTCATGGTGTTAATGCGTTGATATATACAATGACCAGGCGAACAAATATACCCTGTGATGCGTATGGTGTTAATGCGTTGATATATGTCCTGTTATGCGCATGGTGTTAATGCGTTGATATATACACCCGGCGAACAAATATACCCTGTGATGCGCATGGTGTTAATGCGTTGATATATTTCCTGTGATACGCATGGTGTTAATGCGTTGATATATACAATGACCAGGCGAACAAATATACCCTGTGATGCGCATGGTGATAATGCGTTGATATATTTCCTGTGATGCGCATGGTGTTAATGCGTTGATATATACAATGACCAGGCGAACAAATATACCCTGTGATGCGCATGGTGATAATGCGTTGATATATTTCCTGTGATGCGCATGGTGTTAACGCGTTGATATATACAATGACCAGGCGAACAAATATGCCCTGTGATGCGCATGGTGTTAATGCGTTGATATATGTCCTGTGATGCGCATGGTGTTAATGCGTTGATATATACAATGACCAGGCGAACAAATAAACCCTGTGATGCGCATGGTGTTAATGCGTTGATATATGTCCTGTGATGCGCATGGTGTTAATGCGTTGATATATGTCTTGTGATGCGCATGGTGTTAATGCGTTGATATAATTATACAATGACCAGGCGAACAAATATGCATTTCCTTCAATAGCAGTTCCATACCCAAATTTACGGTTTATAATTCATTCGCATGTGCTCACTGACCAAATAGTTATGACCATAATAAAAAGTGTTGATAGCCTCTGAAGTCCTATTTTAATTAACTAACTATACTATATCAACATGGACTGGGGTTCTCGAAAAGGGGTTTCAGTCCTGACGCTATTCTTGACTTGTAGTTTGCTGCAATTTAAAACAAAATGGCTAATATTTCACTTGTTCAGTATTAAATAATGCCGAGCGTGGTTTTGGGCTGCTTAATGCAGGACACGGCGTGCATTTATGATGACATTTTATTGCACACTTTTATTGTGGATTTTTACAAGTGGGAAGGGAAACGTAGTAATTAAGAATTCTATGAGTTGCAGCTCATACAGTATATAAATGCATGCAAAATATTTCCATATGCAAAGTATAACTGTGCCTTTGTCTACGTAGAGTACTCAGCTAATAATCAGGTCAAAACTGCTCATGGAATGTAATACTATAACAAAAACGACAAATATATATATATATATATATATATATATGAGGGGGGGAAAAGAATTGTTTACTTGGAGTTGTACGTTTAGCGCTTGCCGTGTGATGTAATTATTTGGATCCAAACTAAGTGGGCCCGGGTTCGATAACTGGCAAATTGCAGATGTTTGGGTAGTCACTTCACACCTGATGCCTCGTTTAACCATACAGTAAATAATAACCATGAGTTACGTGGATATTATGACGTTACTTCTGGGGTAATAATCTGTGATAAAGCGGTACCAGCACCATAGGTATATAAAGCGGTACCAGCACCATAGGTATATAAAGCGGTACCAGCACCATAGGTATATAAAGCGGTACCAGCACCATAGGTATATAAAGCGGTACCAGCACCATAGGTATATAAAGCGGTACCAGCACCATAGGTATATAAAGCGGTACCAGCACCATAGGTATATAAAACGGTACCAGCACCATAGGTATATAAAGCGGTACCAGCACCATAGGTATATAAAGCGGTACCAGCACCATAGGTATATAAAGCGGTACCAGCACCATAGGTATATAAAGCGGTACCAGCACCATAGGTATATAAAGCGGTACCAGCACCATAGGTATATAAAGCGGTACCAGCACCATAGGTATATAAAGCGGTACCAGCACCATAGGTATATAAAGCGGTACCAGCACCATAGGTATATAAAGCGGTACCAGCACCATAGGTATATAAAGCGGTACCAGCACCATAGGTATATAAAGCGGTACCAGCACCATAGGTATATAAAGCGGTACCAGCACCATAGGTATATAAAGCGGTACCAGCACCATAGGTATATAAAGCGGTACCAGCACCATAGGTATATAAAGCGGTACCAGCACCATAGGTATATAAAGCGGTACCAGCACCATAGGTATATAAAGCGGTACCAGCACCATAGGTATATAAAGCGGTACCAGCACCATAGGTATATAAAGCGGTACCAGCACCATAGGTATATAAAGCGGTACCAGCACCATAGGTATATAAAGCGGTACCAGCACCATAGGTATATAAAGCGGTACCAGCACCATAGGTATATAAAGCGGTACCAGCACCATAGGTATATAAAGCGGTACCAGCACCATAGGTATATAAAGCGGTACCAGCACCATAGGTATATAAAGCGGTACCAGCACCATAGGTATATAAAGCGGTACCAGCACCATAGGTATATAGTGCCAACGAACTTCACCATAATCTTGAACTCTTAACTTGTCATAACTAAACATTAATTAAAGCAGTCAAGCTTACATTAATTAAAGCAGTCAAGCTTACATTTCTATCATTTAGTAAGAGCCCACCAGGGAATAGGTGTGGATCTTTACAGACAGTTTGTTCTAAGCTCTTTTGAGTTATGAGAAATTAAGAGGTCAATATTATTGTCAAGTTCGTTGGCGCTACCGATAGTGAATTACTAGCTGCTGGACGAAGTGGTACACAATAAATGATTGTAGGGTATATATATATATATATATATATATATATATATATATATATATATATATATATATATATATATATTGTTACGTCCTGGGATATATAAACACTGGGCTCTTTCTATTGGACTAGGTATGCGGCAACAAGCATCAACGGAAAACGCTAGATCCCACCCTTATCTATAAACCCAGGCAACAAACCACCCTAAACCGTCAAGAGTCCTGCCTGGACAACAAGGTATCCTATGACTCGGTTACAGGGTGCACGCACTATAGACTGCTGATAGTCAAGCAGGCTATATAAAAGATCACACAATTAAGTTGACTTAAAGCTTCAAGGAAAAGATAGATAACGGAATTAAATTGCAGAAACAATTTAATAACAACTAGAAGAAAGTACATTTAACGTTACGTTAATTAATACAACTAATCACCCCTGCGTGAAAGAAGGTGAAAGCCAACAGTCCTCAGAACATCGTACAGGTAGACAAGATGCAGGTTTCTAAACTGCATGCGGATACTGTAGGATCTGATGCTTAGCAAAGAAAGTAAGTTACGGATTTAGAGAACTCTTATCTCATAAGCAGGAATAAATACTAGTGATAGGCCATACAGTGTATAATGGCATAGGTATAATTAAATAAAGGCAGAAACTCGCAACATAACCACATACAGGTGTGCTTCTCACTCTTAGTCAGGCAAGCCTGCTCGGACACAGTCTCTAAGCCACACCCTGACTCACAATGCTCACAAAGACGGTAAACTGTGGCACAATAACAAGCATACAGATATAATAAACCGCTAGCTGTTAATCTGCCAGGTGGCAGAGGTCTAGCCGGAAGGATATAGGCTTCGGATACTCAGGCTGAGCCACCTGCTCTAGCCTAGGGACGTTCCCAAGTCTGTGCTCCAAGTTACTCTAATTGAAAGGGTGCTCTCTTGAGAGACTCAGATCCCAAGTATCTGACTCTCTCCTGGCGACCCTAGAACAAACGCAAGACGTGCTAGCGCAGTGCTGAGTGGACTAGGCAAGGGCCCTCACACAACACAACACTAGACACACAGGCACACAGACAATAAAATGCCCCCAGACTCCCACGGGTATCCTAGTAAAGTCGTGCAGGTCCACAGGACTCGCACCAGCAGACTTTACTTAAAGGATCACAAAAAGCCTCCCCTCCGGTCTAGCCCCTGCTCACCTGCCACAAGAACACACTAGCAAGCATGAAACCACCAAATATGAGACAACAAAAAAGCTTCCTAGGTCTCATTAACAATTATATCTCTGCATAAGGCCCAAAATCCTATCTAGTTATCTGAGAGCTCGTCGTTAATACAATGATAGATATAAGGTCTATCAAGGGAATGGGATAATTAAATAGATTGGTGAAGTAGTGGAAAGAAGGTATACAAAGTAAGAGAGAAAGTTTCTAAGTGGGGTTGAGAGGGATAGATATCAAGGGGGTCCGAAGGGTACGACAGTGAGGTGAGCTCTGAGTCTTGAATCTGTCTGGACCCCTCCAGGATCCCACACAAAGGCACGGTGGTCAGCCAATCACAGGCCGCTACGTCACCCGGCAGCAGGCCTGCAGAAGGCGCCAGGAACCACCAGCCAATCAAAACCGAGAGAAAAGACCACGCGGGCGACCAACTCCTCCGGGAGGGAGGAGGAGGAAAAGCAACACTCACCTCCCCCACCCTGCTCGCTCGCTCTCTCTCTCCCGCTCGTCTCCTCCCACTCTCCCTAGACTTACATCTTATATATAATAATGAAACAATCAACTATCGAGAATAAAATATACTAAGATGTGTTGGATAAGAATAAGGGCAGCTTCAAGCTGTGAAACAACATAAGAATATCCCAGACATTAGTTACATTGTCGTAGGATATATACTAAGGAAAAGCCGACCAGCCGGCTGCCGCCAGCCGGTTTCTAAACGGCTGGGCAGCCGACACTCGCGCATGCCCGCACGTGGCTACTATGCAGGAGCGTCACAATATATATATATATATATATATATATATATATATATATATATATATATATATATATATGTTAGTAAAGCCAGGTAATACATTTTCTTTAATACATACGAGGTTGAAAGAAATGGCAATTTCTGCGTTGGAAATTTTATTATTCAAAGTTTCCAGGTCTCTGATGAGTTTTCGCTGGGTGGCAGGAAGTAGATGAAGGAGATGAGCAAAATTCATGGTGGTACAGGGTTACATTTATGTACATGATGATACAGGATATACGACGCGTTTCACTGGACAACCAGCATTATCAAGTAAGGAAGGAATGATATAAAAGGTAAACAGGAAGGGTATATATAGAGGGTGGAGGATCAGAGGAGGCGGAAAACAGGGGGCAAAAGTCTGCTATTGGTGGAAGCGTAAACTAGGAGAGAGAAGGGGTTAACCGCTTCACGCATGCGCACTGGATGCGGGATGGTGGTCAGTAGGTGGGGTCGAAGCTGATTGGCTGCGTGTCGAGGGGCGTGGCCTAAGTTGTGTGGCGCCTGCAGAAGACGAAGCTGAAGGAGGTAGCGCGGGGGGCTGCGTCAAGGGCACCGGGGGGCGAGGAGGGGTGTTAGGTCCTGTAGGGTAGTGCCTTTTGGCAGAAGGAAGGATCTGAAGGTCCAGAGTTTGGTTGTTGATGTTGGGATGTAAGGCTTGGATATATAAAGCTTCGAGTATAGGTAATCTCCTTGGGTCGCTTTCTTTATCGAGTATGGTGGTGTGTTTCTCTAACTCGTTGCGTGTGAGGTGAGGGTGGTTAGGGGTGAGATAGTGGTCTTTGATGGCTCCAGCCTGAAGGTGAAGAGTTAACCGACGTGAAAGACGAGTCTGCGTCATACCAATATAGGAATGAGGTCCATAGTCCTCATAATTACAGGTATGTTGGTAAATGACGTGATCGTCGGTTATCGGGCTCTTTATCTTGGTGGAGGCTGGTTTGTTGCGGAGAACGAGGTTGGAGGTCTTGGGGGATTTGTAATAAATTATTAATTTGATTTTGTTTTCCGGGTTGGTTGGGTGGACATGCTTGGAGATTATTTCTTTTAAGACGGCCTCGTCATTTTTGTGTTCAAGGACCCTGCCACCCAGCGAAAACTCATCAGAGACCTGGAAACTTTGAATAATAAAATTTCCAACGCAGAAATTGCCATTTCTTTCAACCTCGTATGTATTAACACCTTACGAGCGGCCTATGCGGTTTATTTATGTGTACCGCACAGCGGGGTGTTTTTAGCCAAAATAGGGCTGTTTACGTGATCATTTTCATGCCTAAATAAGACCCAGAACGTAAAACAAGTACCTATCCCTGAAAGGGCATAAACAGAGCTTTCGAATGACACCATAACGATCCTTGTATGATGGATAGTTTTCTTGCAATAACCGTGCAACGCGAGTGCAAAAAGCAGGTAATTCGGTACTTTCAGTACATAATTGAGTATGTAGCGAGTGAGAGAGGGAGGAGGGAGCTGAGATTTGTGTCAGTAGGTTCGCCGCGGTGGTCTGGAGCAGTCATACGCTCGCTAGTCTCCTGCCACCACTTGTCTCTCTCTCTCAGCCACATTACGTGCTGAAATTGCCACTCGACCTATGTCGAGCGCCGCCACATAGTCCAGCTTTATTTAACTCGACTTATGTTGCTCGCCGCTAAATAAGGGTTAAAGAAAATATATATATATATATATATATATACACTGTATATATATAATTATTTATATATATATATATATATATATATATATATATATATATATATATATATATATATATATATATATATACAGTATATATATATATATATACACACACAGTATATATATATATTTCGGAAACATACTCATCTTCAAAAGATATAGTCTACTGTAGGCCTACTAGACTCTATGAAATAGTAAACACAATGTCGAAATAATTTTGAAAAGTTGTTCCATTAATTGTTACATTAATTTTAGCGATCATTGAATTATATCAGGCAATATCAAATCATAAGAAAATGAGAGCAAAGAAAAAGTTGCAGATAATGTGATGGCGGACAGCCAAGATTCTTGTAACCCACGTTGTGTATAGAAACTCATTTTGAGAATACAGTTATCCAGTATATTGCATTTATACATTGCTAATAAATATTAAATGTGGGCCATTGAAAGCATGTGCAATGATGGTTTGCCAATAATTTGTAATACATGAGAACAATCGTCACCAATCACTAACTGCCAGCTAGAGAAGGAAGTTAGGGGAGTTGGTGATAGTTTGGGGGTGAAAGGTTGGGGTAGACAAGGACCCAACTCCCCCCTTCCACCTGTCCAGGGTGGAGTAGGGGAAGGAAAGACCCACCCCTGAGTAACTTTTAGTACGCGTGAGTGTACATGCCTAACACATTTACTCGATTTGTTCAACAAAGTTTATAAACATAGGATGATAGATATTAGTGCAATCAAAAGAGTTTATATTGACTTTCAGAAAACATTCGATAGTACCCTATAAGCAAATTATCAGTAAAGTGATATGTTCACTTAATTTGTTTTTCTATGTGAGTGAGGGAGACAAAAGGTAGAACTGCCTCCCTCATAGTTGAAAGAGTGACAGGGCCAAAATCAGGGGGCGTTCGAGCCAAAATGCCTGGACACACAGAGTTTGAAGCAATTTAAGTCATAGGAGGAGGGAAAGACTGATTCTGGAAGAAAGTTTTAGAGCTCAGCTGTTGAATAGAAGAAAGACTAAGAGTAACGTATCACTCTTGGGTTGGAGAGTTGCACAGAGTAAGGGTGGGATTATGTTGCAAGACGGGTACCACATACCCTACGTAGAGGAGGTGGTATGCGATGGGCGAGCTCTGAGGAGCACTGATTATTGTAGTAGCGATAGATTAGCGAGAGAGGTGCAACATTGCGACGAAGAGAGAGAGTTTGCAGAGAGTTGGTGAGTAGGAGGGAATTAATGATACGAAAGGCCTTCCTTTCTACTTTCTCTAGGAGTGCGGTGTGAGAGGATCCTCCCCACACATGTGAACAATACTCAATACAAGGACGCACTGTGCCCCTGTACAGAGCAAGAAGCTGCACAGAGGTAAAGAACCCCTTGAGGCGGTTGAGCACACCCAGCTTCTGGAAGCCTTAGCAAGACTGGTAATATGGTCCTTCCAAGTGAGAGCAAAAGAAAAAGAGATACCAAGAATATTGAGAGAAGTTGAAGGATTGATTTTTGTATTTGAAATACTGGAATTATCGATCACCACCATGCTGAGCCAGACAAGCAGAAAAGAAAAGAGGAAGATGGAGAGCGAAGGGCAGACATTACTAAAAGGAAAAGGCAACGAGGAAAACAGACAACCAAAGAAAACAAATAATAACAGGAAGAACACCAAGGCGGAAATGTTCCCGTAATTGAAAGAGAGGAACAAAAGACAACGAAAGAGAGAAGAGGCCACACCCCCCAGAACGAATGCAGACAAGAAGAAAGAACGAAAGGAGAAGCAGCCAAAACACAGGGAGAATTCACCCCATAAAACCTACAATGAATGAAACCACCACCATGAAAGGAAAGAGAAAAGGAAAGAAGAACGGCAACAACATTGCTGCCCAAACACCAACCTAGCCCCGCATCACCTCACCACTCAAGAGGCGAGAATTGCCGACTCTGCCGCCCACGCCCGGAAAAGGTAGAAGAGTCAGAATCAGTACTTCCGGGAACAAAGAAAGAGAGGAGAGACGAACACCAATATCCCCCCTCCCGATGCCCTGCTCTTCCGCGCAGGTCCACCACCATCATGGCGGCAACTTTTGAGGGGTCTACCTCAACCCCCTAATCTGTCCTCCCTGCACCTATGACCTTCAAACACCCTCCCTAGGACATAGCAGCCGACGTCATGACCATCCCGACGAAACCAGGGTAGAGGGCTCAAAGAATTGCATGCAAGGTTTGAGTCCAAGAATTGCCCTCCCAATCGTCTGTGTTTACATGCCGTGGTTGAACACCTGATGGTTTGAGAGTTCTTTCCCCTACTGGTTAACTTTTGTTTTCCACACCATGGTGTTCTGAAAACATTAGGTTCTCTTTTAGGCTTGCAGTTTTGACATTGAAAGTGGAAACAAGGACATGTCCCCAAAACACTTTTAGGATCAATTCAGTACTCTATGAAACTCTTGGAGATAAGTCTTTGCCATAGCAAAACAGCTACAATAGTTTGGGCTATGCGAGACACCGTCACATAAACGGCACTCTGCATAGAAAGTCCATACAACATATGTGCCAGAACCATGGTCGAGGGCATATGATTGTAAAGAAGCATAGAAATCCGATCACCTGGGTTCTTTGAACACTCTTATAAAGGTCAAAGGTAGTTGGGAAAGTTAGTACGGTCATGGTCATACTTCTTCTCCACGTTAGCCTGATGATTTGTTAATCTGTCATGACACGAGCGACTTTTCATTAACCCGTACAGCCCCAGCGACGCGCCTGACGCGTCGGCGATGTATGTAACGCACAGCCCCAGAGACGCGCCTGGCGCGTCGCCCCAATTGCGCCGACCGTGACCTCAGGTGTAGCCAATCAAGAGGGCTCAGATTTGTATGGGAACTGTGTACGTATCCCACGCACCCGTGCCGATGGTTGAAAACTCTCAAAGTCCACGTGCGTGCGCGCGAGCACGCAATAACCTGGTTTTTTGGGATAATTGCCTTCAATTTTTTACTCTTATAAAATCCGTTTTCGGGGGCTCTGTAGGACCATTTTTAAGCTTTTTGAGCGGTTTTTCGTGGTTTTTCCTTCATTCCTAACCCATTCGCTATTGTTTCTGGAATAAAACCATTTTTTGAAAACCGGCCGGGTTCTGGTGCGCAAACATTACAAAACTAGCCGGGGCTCCACGGGTTAAAGACCCCACACCCAAGAATACCGAAACAGAACTTCACCAACGACTAGTATAAAGGTCAGGATAGTCGAGCAGCCATAGCTTGAGACATGTCCCCGCTCATGCTCGCGTTCATCCGGTAGTACGCCCCCTGTGTCATGACATAAGGAACTACTATTAAAGGTCCCAAACCAACTAGTCCATCTGTAACTCTACCCGATGTACCACACGGCAGCACCACCTAATCGGCTCGACAGGACCAAGGGAAAAGACTCAGCAATCAACACTTCAACCACCAAGTGCTCAGTGTAGCTCTGAAATCTACTCAGTGTTAGAATAGGAGTGGTAGTGAATCCTACAAGTCTGTCGTGGATTCTCTTCCATGCCCGACGTATATATTGTGTATTTATTACACAATATAATTCCACAATATAATCCCACACTACTTGTGGCTTTGGCTCCGCTGCATGTCTGCCTGCCGAGATCGGAACCTCTCCGGGTGGTTGGGGGCCGGAGGAGTGCTGGAGCGACCTTGGTGACCCTGGTCTCTGGGTCTTCTCCTGGGTGACCTGGATGTGTGTGAGTTTGTGCTTTTTATCTGTGTTTATTTGTTGTTTTATGTTCTTTTTGTGTTTTCCCTGTTCTTGCTCTGTCTTGAGTCGGCTACCACCAAAATGGGGATTGGGCCTGAGCATATAGATAGATAGATAGATAGATAGATTTATTCCATGTTATAAGTGTAAAGTTTATTCAAGTGTATTGTACTAAGTGACCATTAACCCACTGAACCCCAGCCATTTCATAATAAATGTACCACCCAGGACCAGGGGGTTGTATAAATTTGTTTTTTTCAAGAAAACACCAGGAATTGGTTAGAAATGAAGGAAAACCCACAAAAAACCGATCCACTAGGTCATTAAGGGGTCCTACGGTGCGCCCGAAAGTCGGAATTAACATGGGGAAAGGGGTAGGTAAAAACAGGCAAAAACAAGTTTTTGCGCGCTCACGCGCACGCGGTTGGACTTTGAGAGTTTTCAACCATCGGCATTGTGGCGTGGGATACTTACACAGTTCCCATACAAAAAAAAAGAAAAAAAAAGTGCCATAGGACCGGAGTAATTAACGAGGACGCACCTTATGCGTCCCTGGGGTTTAGCGTTACGTACATTGCCGACGCAAATGTGTCGTCGCTGGGGTTCTGTGGGTTACTAAGAAAACTTATGCGTGTAATCAGTGTTATATTTATCCTTTATGACTTTTGTGCATGTGTAGTTTGGCTTTAGTTTCTTCAGTCAAGCAAGATCCTACCATTGTTCAATTAAACCCCAGTAAAAAACCTGGCATAACAGTAGGCTATTGTTGAAGAATAACGGATAGTCCTCTGGGAGTTCCGGATGGGTAGATAGATGGAGAAATTGGGGTTTCGAAGCATTAAAGGCAACAAGGTTATCTCTGCCGAATTGGAAATAGTAGTTAGATCAGAAGACAAGTGCTCTATGGCTTAATTATGTTAGTTTTTGAGGGATTGCTGGCTATGGCGTTCTGGAAAACTAATTGAGTGTCTAAGGTAGAGTCCTCTGCGTATAAATGGATGGGACTGGAGGTTCAGTTGAGAAGGTAATTTATGAAAATTAGAAAGAGAATAAGAGATAGGACAGAGCCCTTGGGAACACCGGAGTTGATAGGATGAGGATGTGAGCGATGGGCCGTCCACAACCGCAGCTATGGAACGGCCAGAAAGGAAATTAGAGACAAAGGAACAGATGGAGTCATAGAAACCGAAGGAGGGTAGTTTAGAAATTACAGATTTGTGCTAGACTCTATCGAAGGCCTTCGATATGTCTAGTGCAATAGAAAGGGTCTCACCGAAGTCCCGACAGGAGGATGACCAACAGTTAGTAAGATATAAAAGAAGATCACCAGTAGAGCGACCCTTAAGGAACCTATACTGGCGATCTGAGAGAAGATTATGAGAAGAAAAATGCTTAACCCTTCTGGCCCGGGCTCACCCTCCTAAGGACAGTGTCAGGTACCCGGGCGATTTGGCCGAAAAACGTCTAGGCCTAGGCTATCGTATCTTTGTTATTCTAACTTCTAGAAATTTCCTGCGCATCTCTAATCGTAGTGCGGTTTCCAATCTGTAGACTGGCGTTAAGTATAGCTTTCTAAGTCAACTGGTTCAGTTGTGATGACGATTTCCGTGGAGCGAATTTTTCCGCGGTGTTGACAATATCGGAGCTTTTCAGAGACTAATTTCGTCATACCATACAACAACAACATTGATCCGACGTCTCCTTCTTGTTTTCGGAGGTGCGGTGATGCAATGACCGGCTTTGTTTACATGCGTCGGACGCACGGCGTTCAAACCAAGCTGAATAGGCTTTCAAGCTTACTGCCTGTTTTAAGGACACCCGGGGTCCTACCCATCTTCCGCGGTGCCCTTATAAAAGGACAGCCGGGCTGGAAGGGTTAAGACATTTGGAAGCAAGAACAGTTTCAAAAACTTTAGAGATACAAGAGATGAGAGCCATTGGATGATAGTTGGAGGGTTGAGAGCAGTCACCCTTCTTTGGGACAGGTTGAATGAGAGCAAACTTCCAGTATGAAGGGAAGTCATTAGAGGCGAGACAGAGACAAAAGAGTTTGCCTTGGCAGGGAGTCCGCACGGAAGCACAGTTTTTGAGTACAACAGGAGGAACACCGTCCGGAGCGTACGCCTTCTTAGTATTAAGCCCAGAGAGGGTAGAAATTACATCTTTAGAAGAGATTGGTATATTAGACCTAAGTAGGAGAGAGGGCGGTGGAGAGGGAGGAATAGCACCAGAATCATCCAAGGTGGAGTTTCTAGCAAACAGTTTGAGCAGAGGGTTCAGCTTTGTCAGAGGAAGAAGTGATGGTTGTGCCATCAGAGTGGAAAAGGGGAGAGAAATATGAGGAAGAAAAAAAGTTAAAGAGGTTTTTGGCTAGATGTCAGAAAGCTTGGGAAGAGCTAGAGTTGGATACTTCAGTGCATTTATTATTGATGAAAGAGTGCTTTGACAAGCCGAAGAACAAATGTGGCTTGATTTCGGGCAGAAACATAGGAAGAATGAGATTCTTGAGTTTTAAGGTGTTGGTATCGTTTCAATACTTTATCCTTGTTGCGGACAGCAGTAGAACAAGTGTGAATAAACGAAGATTTTTTTGCATTAGACTGAGAGAAAAAAAAATTGGAATGTATGCTTCCATGCCTGAGAGGATTACTTCGGTAATGCGTTCAGCACTCTCCGAGGGTCCCCGGACACGGAAGCAGAAGTCATTCCATGGGAAATCAAAGAAGCGCCAAAGTGCCACAAGCGCCGCCGGCTGGGAGGATTGGGCGGCTGTACTGGAGAGATAGGACAGGTGACAGATAATAGTTTATGGTCGGAGGAGCCCAAAGGAGAGAAAAGATTGACAGTATAAGAAGAAGGGTTAGAAGTCAGAAATAAGTCAGGTATCATAACATAAGTCAATAACAGCTAGGTAACACACGTAAATGACTCAAAGGCTGGCTCTCAGGTCACAATCAGCGAGTTGTAATTTAATGAAAAAGAATCTGATTGGTGAAATGTAAACAATGGCGTTCCCGAAGGTTCAGTGTTCTGATTTTACATTTTGATTTAGTGTTCACTTGTTTTACTATTAATTTCGCAGAAGACAAATTATACTCAATTAGCCAACTCGTAATATATAGTCAAGACTGATCGTATGACAAGTGAAGCAAATACTGAAGGGATTGTTCATTAGTTCATGCGTGTACGTCTTCTACGTAAATGGTCTGAGATTTACGGTACTTTTAAACAAGGTGGAATAACAATGTGATTTATTTTAGCCTAGCAAGAGTGAGAGAGAGAGAGTACAAAGGAGTACAATGGAAATCAACAACAGGTATAGTGACCCCTCTAGGCTGCTTTTCCTCCAAAACACTGAGGATCAAGTGTCCATACAGTGGTTTAGAGTGGGTAAGGGAACATTGGAAAGGGAACTACTGCCCCGGAACTAATGTCCATGGCATGATTAGGAAGTTAGTAGGGGACAGATGGGTTAGTAACTGAGGGGGGAATAAAATAAAGTTATTCATTTACAAACGCAGTCAGTCGCGGGTTTGAGGCAAGATATTTGTCTAGGCGAAGTTTAAAAGAATCAACGGTGCTGCAGTCTATAACGTCTCGGTGAAGCCCATTCCACAAGTTGACAACTCGATTGAAGAAGAAATTCTTAGATTTGTGTGAATTAAAAGATTTACCAATAATTTTGCAACCGTTTCCCCTCGTGTAATTAAATTGGCCGGCAATGAAGTACTTACTACAGTTCATATTGTCGATGCCTTTGATGATTTTGAACACTTGAATTAAGTCGCCTCTAAATCTGCGCTGTGTTTAAAGGAAATAGATTTAATTCTCTAAGACGCTCATCGTATGGTTTGTTCTTTGGGCTAGGTATCATTTTGGTAACTCTACGTTGAACTCGTTCTAGCTTGTCTATATATTTTTGGTAATAAGGGCGCCAGGATTGAACGCAGTATTCCAGAAGAGGGCGGACTAAGGAATTGTAAAAGGTTAGGATAACTTCTTTGGATTTATGCTCAAATGACCTGCCTATAAAGCCTATTATTTTGAATGCTTTCTTAACAACTTCTGAACATTGTTGACTCGGTTTTAGGTAACTCGATATTGTTACTCCCAGATCGGTTTCTCTGTTTACATTCTAAAGCTGAGTGCCATTCATCGAATAGTTTGCTCTCATTTTGGTATCCGATATGTAGTACTTTACATTTAACCGCATTGAAACTCATTTACCAAATTTGGGCCCAATATGACAGCTTATCTAGATTATGATGCATATCGTCAACTTGTTCTTTTGAGAGTACGCTATTTGCAATTTTTGTATCATCAGCAAATTTGGAGATTGTAAAGGCGAGACCCTCATCTATGTCATTGATGTAAATTAGAAAGATAATTGGTCCTAGTGCCGATCCCTGGGTTACCCCGCTACTTACATTGGTCCATTTAGATGCCTTACCATTTATGACTACTCTTTGCTTTCTGTCAGCCAATTTTCTATCCATTTCAACACACTGTCTTGTATTCCATGCGCTTTTAGTTTTAGCAGTAAACGTTTGTGGGGTACTTTGCCAAAGGCCTTTTAAATATCAAGGTATATAATATCTACAGCTTTACTCTCATCATAGAGGTTGAGGATATCGTGGAAGAAGTCTAAGAGGTTTGTTAAGCAGGAACGTTTTTTACGAAAGCCGTGTTGAGTATCTTTAAGTATATTATTTTCCTCTAAGTCATTTACGAGTCTGTCTCTTATGAGTGTTTCTAGCATTTTACATACAACTGAGGTTAAGCTAATTGGACGATAGTTACTAGGTAGGGATTTGCTGCCTTTTTTAATATCGGTGTTACGTTGGCTAGCTTCCACTGATCAGGCATAGTTCCAGACTGCAATGATTTATTGAATAGCAATGTCAGTAGTTTGGAGAGCTCATCCTTAGCTTCCTTTAGAACTCTAAGTGAGATTGTATCAGGTCCAGGCGTTTTATTTACCTTGAGTTTATCTAAACATTTCAATACTTCTCTATCTGTAATGGTGATATTCCTTAGAACATCAGAATTATCAATTTGAATCGGCGATGCTGTTGGGATATCACTGAGGTCTTTTGTTGTAAAAACTGATGCAAAAAAGGTATTGAGGGCATTACTCATTTGTACTTCGTCTTTGGTGTATTCTCCATTTTCATCGACCTAATGGTCCAACAGTTGAAGAAACTACTTTTTTCTTTCTGATATAACTATAGAATTCTTTCGGGTTTGTTTTACTTTGATTCGCAACATGTAACTCCAGGGTCTTTTTACTTTGCTTAATTAACTTTTTGGCTTTGCGTCGTAGTTCTACAAATTTCACCCGTTCTTCGTCATTTTGTGAGGATTTTTAATCTGTCATTAGCAATCTTTTTAGCAAGCAAACTGTCTGAAATATCTTTATTCCACCATTTGGGCTTATCATTATGGCCTGTACGCCGTATTTTCGATGGTATGCAGTTTTGCACTGCTTTTAGGTAAGTGGTTGCAAATAATTCCCAAGATGTATTAATGTCGTTATTGTTATTTAGAAAGCTCCAGTAAGTTTCAATAAACATAGCTCTAAGTTTATGGAAGTTTGCTTTATTGAAATTAGGGATTTTCTCGATGCTGCTATTTGGTTCGTTACTAGTAAACTTTAAACTGAAAGTTATCGTATGATGGATGCTATTACTGAATTCATCACCAACATTCAAATTCTCTATTAATTCTTCTTTTTTTGCAAGTACAAGGTCAAGAATGTTATTACCACGGGTCAGCGATCGAACAAATTGATAGAGCGAACTCTCTTGCAAGTTCGCATACAAGTCATATCCGGAGTGTGAAGTAAGAGTGTCGGCCCACTTGGTCACAGGTAAATTAAAGTCGCCAAAAGATTACGGTATCTTGTGAGTCTCTTACATCTGCAATTTGTTCGTAAATTTCTCGGTCAGTTTGCACTGATTGACCTGGAGGTCTGTATATTAATGCAAGTATTATTTTTGTACCTTTATTATTCTTTATTAGCACAAAGGATGTGTCGACGTTCACAATCTGAGGTTTTGATAAGAGGGTCGGGTTAAGACTTTCTTTGATGAAAAGTAAATCTCCACCTCCATTTTTATTTATTCGGCTTTTCTCAAACATTACATAACCAGGAAGTGAATACTCTGCTAAAAAGTCTCTGTCTTCTATATTGAGCCAAGATTCTGTTATACCAATCACGTCATAATTTTCTGTAAACACTAGGTCCTCTAAATCTGAAAATTTATTGCGTATGCTACGAGCGTTTGCATAGAAAACCTTTAAATTTGTGATTTTATCCTAGAACTCACGGAACGCTGAGGCTGAACCTCTGCTGAGCCCAGAAATCAAAATTTCTATTTTTGTTTGTTCTTGTTCTAAAATGCTTCTTTCAACATAGGAGAATAGCATAGGAGGGAACAAAAAAACATATCTCATCCATAACCCCCCGGATCGGGGGTTCGCCCACGACCCCAGAAAAACATGTTTTTTTTTGCTTTCAGCCACTAAAATAAAATGTTTGTGTCTTTTGTCTAAAGGTGCTTCTGTAAGCAATAGAAATGATCATATGAGGGCATAAACACCCATATAACATTCCTAGCACCTCTCTGGGGGGCCCCAATATCATGGATTTTGGTAAAATATGGTGTGAAATTATTTAGTCATGCTTGCTCCTGACAACATTTTAGTTTAGTTTATCATAAAACTCCATCCTCTATGAGCGCGGCGTCCTAGATAACGTTTTCTAAGGAGGACTCACTATTATATCTTCCCCAAAATGGTCTTTATCTGCTGAAAATCTAAGAATTTCAGTGGCCAGCAATCATATATTGGCACTTACGAGTGCATCTATATTTTTTTGTATTGCTCAAATGCATTCCCCTTCTAAACACTATACATAGGGGTATATAGGAACGCCTGCATGTTTAGATAATGGCCGTTTTGCCGAAAAAATCTGAGTTTTGTCCATTTTGGTGTTAAAATCAGCTGTACCCCAAAAATAATTATATAATATATTTTTTCAGCACCTTCTATTATTCAATATGGGTAAACGAAAATTCTACGTTGTAGGGGATACTTGTAGGATATGCCATGCAAAAATTGCGAGAAATTTGAATAATTTTGAGTGACTAGATGATTTTACAAATAGTGCAATGAAATTCTGCGCTCACGCGCGCGCGCACGCACATAGAGAGACAATTTTTTTCAGCGAGTCTTAGTATTTCCATTGGTAATAAGATGGTATAATGCCAGAAACACAATTTCTTATACAGGCTGACTTGGGGGTCAAAGGTTCAGCCTCCCCTTTTAAATTAAAAATTTTGAGAGAGAGAGAGAGAGAGAAAGAGAGAGAGAGAGAGATGCAGCAGGACATGAAACCGTCATGTTCCATTATTTGTCTCGTATTTATTTTTCATTCGCTATGTATTATGTGCATTGTTATGTTAACCGTGTGTTAAGGTTGTTGTTTCATTGGCAAGATTTATAAACAAATTTGTTTTTAAATATATAATGTTTGTGTCTCCTGCACATACAAGCACTTTAGGTGGAGTCACACGAGCAAACTGGTCATGCTATAGAATCAAACATGTACAGTACAGTCAACTAATTTAATCTACATTGTCTCAGAAATTGTAGGTATGCAATTATAATGTTTCCGATTACTGTAGGAATCAGTATCGCTTATACAGTATATATTCTTGATTCACTCTTTTTCCATTTAATACATTGCAAGTTTATTTTATGCATTACATTTTAAGCTTCTAATAAGCCTAAATATTTGTCTGAGACTGCAGATTAACGAGTTGACTGTACACTAACTTTAAAACAAAATCGTTGACCACTAGTGTTTTACTTTATGCAATTATAACTATCTGGATTGATTTTTTGTATATAACTTTCCATAAGTAGAATACATAGTTTTGTAGTTGATGTATAGATAATATATCCATAGGTTTCCAGAAATATACTTTCGTAATTCGAAATAGGTGAGGTCCAGCAAATGTCATGAGTGACTGTACTACAATGGATACAATTACATGAAAAGAGTCACATTATAATTTCAGATTTGCTACCCTATCTAGCTAGCTATCTATATACTCTGGCACATACCCAATTTGTATATGTTATTATTATTGTGGGTGGCTGACTCCAGACAGAGCCTGTACAGCGACAACACAACACAACACAACAAAAATCAAAACAAAAACAAAACTCAAAATCACACACATCTATAAGTCGTCCAGGAGAAATACCAAGTTTTGTTAACCTACTACCCCAAAATTGTTAATGCATACATTACTTAAATAAACATAATTACATTTGTTTTGATTATTTCAGCATATTTGAATATTCATAATAGGGGTTTCAGCGCACAAATGCACCTACATTTATATTTGCTTTAATATTAGTATTATTATATATATATACTAATTGCAGGTAGTAGGGGTAGGCAGCCCCGCCCAGGGAAGTACTACCGCCAAGGTTTCGGGAGACTCAGGGAATAGCCTGAATTCCATTTTCTCTCCCAGGCCTTGGTAGCTGGATACATATCTTTCTGCCTCACACATCAGGGGTATCAGGAAAACCCTCTTTATATAACATACACATCCAACTTCACGACATTGCCCTACATCGCTATCCTCTATCCATAAAATACTACTCTTCCCACTACATACCATACATGTAACACCATACACTTACCTTAAATATGGCAGTACAATTGTTAAGAGCAAACCTGGTGGTCCCTCGGATATCCACCCCCGGCAGGGTTGGGTTATTGACACAGGGCCCTCCCGGTCGTCATCATGCGACTGTGTCAAGAGCATTGCAACGTCCCAAAGCTGCTTGTCAGTACAGCTATTTCTTTAGTAATATAAGGGGACTTCACTCTAACATCAATTCTGTACACCAATTTCTTCAAGCAGAATCCCCTACTCTCCTTTTTTGACAGAGACTCAAGTAACATCCACATCTGACACATCTAGATTTAATTTTCCAGGTTATCAACTGCTCCAAAATTTCAGACCTAAAGGTGGTGTATGTTGCTTCGCAAAATCTGAAATTGCCCTGGAGGAGGTTACTAGTTTCAATTGTCCCTATTTTGATTATTCTATATACAAATTAATTTCTGCTGGTAAATTTAAATACATATGTTGCATCTACCGTTCCCCAAATACTCCTCCAGAGCAAAGTCTTTTTGATTCTCTGTCCTCACAACTCAGTGTCCTCAACTTAAATGCTTCTTCTGAAATCACTGTGTTGGGTGATTTTAATGTCCATAATGTTGAATGGCTCACTCATTCAGCCAGGACTGATGATGCTGGTCTTGAATGTGAGCTATTTGCAGACTCATTTAATCTCATTCAACTAGTCAACCAACCCACCCGTGTACCAGATAATCCTAATCATAATTCCCACCTACTCGACTTATTTTTAACAACCAATTCAGAAAATTATGATGTTACAGTGAGGTCCCCACTTGGATCTTCTGATCACTGTCTGATACAGGCCACCTGTCTATCACCTACCACACCTTCCCACTCTGAACCTGTTTTGGTGACTAAATGGCATTACGATAGGGCAGACTGGGAGGGTCTTCAAGGTTTCTTTATTGATATTCCCTGGACCTCTTTCTTTTCTAATGATGCACACTCCACCTTGAGCCACATACAAGATTTTGTAAAAATTGGAATGGAAACTTTTATTCCTCATCAAAAGTACAGTAAAAGATCTAATTCACCTAAATGGTTTGACCATAATTGTGCTAGAGTAACTGAACAAAAAGCAATAGCCTACAATGCATACACAAGATCAAAAACACATGAAGCCTTTAATTACTTTAGAAACATCAGAAATCATGCCAAAACTGTATTAAACCTAACTAAATCAAACTTTCTCCATAAGCAGGCAAATAAACTTCTAAATAATCCAAATGATAACAAAATATTTTGGTCTACTCTTAACTCATTCAAATCCAACTTCACTACTGCTTCATCCATTCCACCATTAAAATCTCCGACTGGCAATCTTGTAAGTGACCCACGAGGTAAAGCTAACCTTCTTGCAGATATTTTCTCCACCAACTCAACCTTAGATGACATAAATCAAGATGTCCCTGTACTTAATTTTAATTCACCTGAAATTCCCTCACTTAAGATCCACACCAGACATGTCAAAACTATTTTGCAGAATCTCTCAGTAGATAAGGCTCCTGGTCCAGATGAAATTCCTCCAATAGTACTTAAGAATTGCTCCTTGGTGCTCGCTCCTGTATTGGCAAAATTTTTCCGTCTGTGTACTCATACCTCATGCTTCCCAGTACCCTGGAAAGAAGCAAACATCCATCCAGTTCCTAAAAAAGGTGCCTCTTCAGATCCATCAAACTACAGACCAATAGCTATAACTTCCACTCTTGGCAAAGTTTTTGAAATTATATTAAATAATCACATAATTAAGCATCTGGAGAATAATAAATTAATCAGTGATAGGCAATATGGTTTTAGACGATGTCGATCAACTGCAGACATTCTTTGCCTTCTTACGCATCAAATCAACCAAGCTACAGACCAACATGGTGAAACACATACAATAGCACTGGATATATCAAAGGCATTTGATAGAGTCTGGCATCAATCCTTATTGTCGAAGATGTCACACTACGGCCTTGCATCATTAGTTCCACTAATTTCTTCTTATCTTCATAACAGAAAAATACGTGTAATGGTAGATGGCCTTTATTCTCAATTTCACTCAATAAATGCTGGTGTTCCCCAGGGATCAGTTTTGGCCCCAACTCTGTTCCTCATTCATATCAATGATCTCATATCTACCACTCATAATCCAATACATTCCTACGCAGATGACTCAACACTCCACAGTTCCTTCACATTTACCAATTCTTTCACCCAACCCGATCTTATAAATTCAAAAATAAACACTGCAATTTCTCTGAACCAGGACCTTTCTAGAATTAATGAATGGGGACAAGAGAATCTAGTTTCCTTTAATGCACAGAAAACCAAGTACATTCAATTTTCTAACCGACAGAATCTCACTGACTCCCATATATTTTTTAATGATGTAAATATTCCCACTTCCCCTAGTATTGACATTCTCGGTGTAACATTAACTACTAACTTGAGCTGGACACATTATGTTAGAAGCATTGCTAAGAATGCCTCTAAAAAACTGGGACTCCTGTACAGAGTTCGAGAATTCTTCACTGACGAGCAGTTGGCCGTAATATATAAAAGTCATGTGCGCTCTCAGATGGATTACTGTTCACCTCTGTGGGGTGGAAGTGGAGTGGTTGCATTGAGGCAGTTGGACAAAATTCAAAATAAAGCTATTAGATTAATCAATAACCCTGCAATCACACAGGACCTTCCTACATTAGCCATACGAAGAAACGTTGCATCCCTTGCATTATTCTACAGATATTTTCACAGCAATTGTTCCGAGGAACTTGCTTCAATTGTGCCGCCTCTCCACATCTTTCCCCGTAGAACTAGGGCAGCTGAGAGCGCCCATGAATTTACACTTTCTCCTCCACAATGCAGAACTTCTGCTTATCAGAATTCATTTATCCCCAGAGCTACTACTCTTTGGAATTCACTTCCCTCGAATTGCTTTCCACAAACTTACAATCAACAAATGTTTAAATCCAGTTGTTACAAACATTTTATGAATGGAGGATGCCTTTAGGCACATGGACCTTTTTGTTTTATCTGTGTTTTTCCTTCCTCCATTCATTGTCTCTTAAAAAAAAAAAAAAAAAAAAAAAAAAAAAAATATATATATTCTATTCTTCTTTATAACACAAATTATTGGTTTACTTGTTCAAAGTCCTTGCAGCCTTCAGCTCACAGAGCGTCGCCTTTAGTGCGGGATCTGAGAGAAGGAGTATGTTGGAATTTGAAGAATTATCATATAATATTGGGCATATTGAGCATTATACTAATTAAGGTTATAAGTACAAGATGCAAATTTGTGTTTTAAAGAAGTTGGCAATCACTGAATTACTAGTAATTATATTCAGCGACTACGAGAATATTTGTTAATTAACCCGGGCATGGCAAGAACACTCTTAAGAGATTTTGGTGGGCAACGGCGAGACACCTCTTAAGATCCTGGTTTTTAAACGAGCACCAAAACCGCTTGCTTTAACCCAGGCAACTACAAATTGGTGTGTGAGTAGTGCTACATGGCAACTCTCGATATCACCCCCACACACACCCCAGTCGTGCGCGCACAGTCAGTTACCAAATTTTTGTCATGGAGCCTACACATCCCTCTCCCGTGCGGCCTGATGACACAACCAGCCCTACTTCGGGCAGTGTCAGTGCCCGTGGAAGGCAGAGAGTGGCTGCCATAAATCCCTTGTACCTTTATATGTACGACAGCAGCTCTGACGAAAAATTCCCTGTACCAAAAAAGGCATGGAAGGCACGTGCAAGTGCCGCGGCACGTGCCCAAAGGTCACTGTCCTTTGCAGAAGTCCGGGACACAACTTCTACCACCAGTACCACCACTACAACCACTACCACCCGCGCCACCTCTACAGGTGGGCCTTTTACGTCAGAAGGAGGCCGCCCTAGGGCCGCAGGATCTGCGGGGGAAACTGGGCAGAAAGGGAAGGGCAAAGGTAAAAGTACCAAGAAAACACCGCCTGCCTCTACCACCATCGTGCCACCACGAGCCGCCCCTGCTGCCGCCACCCATGCCGTCTCTGCCCCTGCCGCCGCAGGGAAGAAAGGGCAGGGCAACGTGAGTGGAAAAGTGCCTGCCTCACGCCCTTCTGCCTCACCCGCCACTGCCGGCCCTTCCACCTCTGCCGGCCGTTCCGCCCCTACCCAGAAGACGCCTGCGAGAGTAAGGAAGAGGAATCCTCTGACTCCCTCAAAATATGACGCCCTGCTATTCGTCGACACCCAGGATGGTGATAGTGATGATGAATTTGATGGCGATGAGAGGGCGTTAGGGTGGGGCGTGGACAGTGACAGTGAGTCCAAGCCGGATGCTGTGAATTAGGAAGGGTGTTCGTCGTCAGAGGAGGGCGACGATGATATTTTGTACCGTGACCATGACAGTGATTTGTCTGAAGGTGGCGCTGACGATGATGAAGACGACAACTTACCCGTACGTGATGCCAACATTCATGCGTTTGCATGGTCCGACAGGGCCGATTTCGTGCCAGACTTGCACCAGATTGATGCGAATCAATCTGGTTCAACAGCAGATTGACCCTGTAATGACAATGCAAGCGAAATCGATTTCTTCCTTGCATTCTTAGACTTGGAGATCATGGCGTTCATTGTTGCCCGAACCAACGCCTACTACAGGTGGGTGAGGGACAGAATGGACGTGATATCTCCAAGGGTGAGAATACGAGCCTGGGTGCAGGGCCGGATTTAGATATGTGGAAGCCCTGGGCAGGGTCTGTGTGGAGGCCCCCCTTCATTGCAACATTTTACAAAGGGTGGGGTGCCGAGCGAAGCGAGGCTGAACAGCTGGGGTGTCCGGAGGGGTTCTGTAACCCCCCCCCCCCCCCGACTTCTTTTGAAATTTGAGGCTGTTTAGGAGCATTTTGAAGCAATAAGCATAGCTAAATTGAGAATTTTGAGAAAGTTAATTAGCTTTAGCAATGCATACAATAGAGAAGAGATTTATTATCATTATCATATTTATAAGCAAAGTAAGCAATAGCTACAATTTTCAACACCAGTCTGAATATCTATGATACATTGATACATATCTACAATATTCATGGCTCTGCAAATAAAACAAATACATTTTACAGTACCAATACCTTTAACCCCTTCTGTACCGGCGACGTCTGTTGTATCTAATTCTAGCTATATTTGGACAATTTGATGTAGCTTAAGAAGGATCTGTTGTAGTTATGAAGGGTTGATTGAGATAGTTCGAAGCCTTATAATTGCTAGAAATCCTCCCTAAACTGAATAACATAGATTAGTAGAAGCCAGAATATAATGAAAAAACGTCGCCGGTACAGGAGTTAATTACAAAACTGTCAGTGGCACTTTACGAGACCTAGCCCTTGCAAAGTTTTTGATCATCTCATTGAAGTCAGTTTTTCTGAGGATGTCGTATTCGATGCTCATCAAGGCCAGGTGGGTAAGCCTGTCATAACACATTGTAGTATGAAGTCTGTTTTGGTAAATTTCATTTTATTGAAAGAACGTTCTCCAGAGCAATTTGTGACCATGAATACCAAGTACATCCGTAGCATTATTTCAACATTTGGAAATGTATTTACAACTTCCTTGGACATCAACAGCTTGTAAAGGAAATGTGCCCTCCCTTTCCCAACATCTTCATCTTTGAGAAATTGAGTACAGAAGGCTGCAAACTGCACTAGTTCAACTTCAAGTGTTTGATCCAGATTATTCTTATACTCAGAAACCAATTTCGCTGCAGCTGCTTCAATTTAATCACAATTCAATGATTCCAGTTTATCCAAGAATCCAAAAAGTTAACAGATTTTTTCATAAGCCTTCAATCGTTGATCCAGTGAACTCAGGAATTGATCAATTGCTGGAAGGAAATTCTAAATGCGAAATGCTTCGGACTGTGAGAGGGATGCTTCGGGTAGAGAAGCCACGGGACTCTCACCCTTATAGCCGGGCCAGGTACACATGTGTGTGTTGTTTATGTGAGAGATAGGGGAAGGAGGAGAAGGGAGGGAGGAGGGTTGATAGGAAATCGTGCTTTATATTGCACGTATTGATCACTGTCATGCTTTCATATAATTATGCATGCCGACATTGCAGTAGTCCCATGTGAAGAGTGGACACCAATAATTTGGCCGTAGACACTATAAAAAAGAAGGAAATCAGGGTAGGTGTGAGGGAGGGAGGTAGTCGAGAGTTTAGAATGAGAGGGGTAGCCTAAATAAACAGTGTGCCCAAAATGGACTAGTGTCGTCTTACACACGATAATGGCGGGAGAATTTGGATAGACGCACAGGCCTTTTGTATGATTACAACTCATATACAATAGAAATGTATTTTTGAGTGGTGTTGCATGTTACTTTGCGTATGATATGAAAACAATTTCATTGATCTACGAGTATATCGACGTAATAAAATGTGACAGTAATTTGTATATTTCAATGACTATATTTTTATAGGGACATTATGTTATTTCCCATGTAGTGAACAAAACATTCATAGATATACAATAGTATATTGATGTAATAATTTTGTTGTTGTCGCGGGTGACAGGTCGAGTCTACAGACCAAGTTTTCCCTGCCTTATAGTATGAGCTGCGGTGGCCTGGTTGGTAAGGTCATGGAAAGGGAAACTGCAGGGAGGTCAGGGGAGTGGGTTCGAGTCCAGGAAGGGGTTATGGGGAGGTTTTTGTGACGTTTAGAACATTTTGGCAATTTTGTTTTGTTTTACAAGCTCATGTAATTGTATTCAAGCAATATGAAATATTCATAAAATAATTAATATTGCAAGAATACAATTACATGAACTTGTATTGTTCTTTCTTGTATTTTGTTTTTGGTTTATATTATAATAATAAGGTATACATACAGGGGAACACACTGTACAAATTATTATTATTATTACATTACATAAAAATATAATTATATCAGACATAAAATAGATACATGAAATCACAGGAAATATATCATGAGGTTGTGAGAGTGACATACAAATAACTTGTACATAATTATATAACTGAATATATAAAAAATAAAATTACATAATAATTATATATACAATATAAATAGCTATCACAGGATAGAGATCATGAGTGAGAGTGACATAATTATAGGCGTGGTCAGGTAGGTCTAGTCAGGTGAGGTGAGGTAGGGCAGGAGTCAAGGGCAGGGCGGCGGCACTCAGAAATTCTTCAAGGTGTGGAAGTCCCTGAAGCAGTCGCCGAGGCAAAGTGGAACCTTGCACTCTTGGCACTTTGTGGTGACCTTGGGCTTTGTCCTGGGCCTCTTGGTGGTGGTGGTGCAGACGTAACACACCAGCTGTCTTCGCCGACTGCCAACAAATTCGGTGTGGACTGGGTAATGTTTCGAAAGAGCTACCTGGATACAGTCAGGGACGTGGGCACCACGCCAGCCCACTTTAGTTTTAGTGGGCTAGCCGAACTTTTCCAGGAGTTGGTACGGGACATTATAGACGAACTCCCGAAACTTTACCTTCTTGTTCGGGGCCATGTCCTTTTTCACCAGCCACATATTGTAGGCGTTGAGCATCGTGATATCCACAAGATGGTGAAAAAGCGTGTGGTTCCACTTGACAGTTTTTCTGAGACACTCAACGCCTGCGAGTTGACAGTCGGATTTGTCCACCAGGGGCATATTCTTGGTATATTCCACTACCATATCAGGTTTTTCGATGATTTTCTTGGTTCGGTAGTGGATTTTACCTGAGTCGACCTGGGCACCTGTGTGGACAGTTGACAGCAGGTGAACATCACGTCTGTCCTTCCACTTCATGGTCAACAATTTTTCATCATCTTGAACTTGCCTTGCCCCCTTCATCGCCTTCTTCGTTCTTTTCTCTCCTGGTGTTCCTGAGCAAGGTCGTCCTCCGAAGGTGTGTCACTGGATGATGGATCCTGAAGTGGAATTACTCGACCGACGAACTTCGGCATGAACTTTCTTGACTTTCTGACAGTCCCACATTACCCCATTTGGTTGTCATGAAGAAACTGTCAGAGAGAAGGATAAGTGTACCAATTGCCTGTGTACAATCTGTGCCCCTTGCCCATGTAAGGTTCCATAATTTTCTTCACGATGGCCCCAGACAAGCCCAAGGGGTCATTGGCTGCGGCTCTTGGCACGTCTATATCAGTGCCTGTATAGACAATCATGTCAAGCACTATGCCGGTCTCACAGTCACACAAGACGAACAACTTGATTCCGAACCAGTGCCTCATCAAGGGGATATACTGCTTGAAAACAAGACGACCTTTGAAGAGCATGAGCGACTCATCAATCACCAAGTTGTGGAAAGGGGTGAAGTATTTCTTATACCTCGCCATCAACATGGTGCTCACCTCCCGAACTTTCCATATTCTGTCATCCCTGTTAGGATTATCATTGTCTGAGAAGTGCATGAATCTCAGCAGCAACGAAAATCTGTCACGAGTCATGTACTTATTGAAAATTGGGGTGGCGATGAGTGGGTTGTGTTTCCAGTAATGTTGCAGCACATGTGTCTTGCAAAGAGGCATGAACAACAACAGAACAAAGAATGTCATGACATCCTTAGCAGTAGTATCCACCCAGGCAGGGCCGGATTTAGGAGTGGTCAAAGTGGGCAGCTGCCCAGGGGCCTCCACACTCAGGCCTCCTCAAGCTGGGACAAACTGCCAAACTGGGGGCGTCCACATATTACAAAATGTTCTCTTAATTTAGTTATTTAGTTATTACGGTTTTGTTTATTTATATCCTCAGTACATTTTTTAAAAAGAGGAGCAAAGATTTTGAAAGAATGTTTATAAATTCCATTCGTTCAGTATGAGAATGTAATATTAAATAGTTAATCCTTGAAATTCATGACCACCTCGTTTTCTATGAAGCACATATTTTATAATAGTTTCTACACTATTAATTCTGTGTTGCTGAAAATACACAATTATATGTATTTGTTTTACAGTTGAATGGTAGAGAATAATAACATTGAGAACAAATAAATACAGATGATTTTGTGTTTGTCTCTCTAACATTGAATGCTGCTTGTTGACATCAGCTAGGAGGACTGGAGGGGGTTGCTGGCAAGTAAGTTGGGAGTTTCTTTTTATGAAATTTGCGTAAATTCATCACTTTAGTGACCGTTTCTATTAACTCCATGATCAATTTATGGAACATGGAATATTCACAGGCATTAGGGAAGTGCACCCCCCTGGGGGTTAGGGAATAGAATATGCGCCACGTGCCTTCTGCGTGTCGTAAGAGGCGACTAAAGAGGTTGGGTCGGTGGCTTGCGACCCCCACCCGGAAAAAATATCTAAGCAAAGAAAAACGAACGAACAGCCTCGGATGCGGACGGAACCTACGTTGACGAACCACAACCGACTAAGGACATGCCTTCGGACATTCTGAGAATGGCTATGTGGAATGTAAGTGGCATGAATGATGGCACAAATGAGAGAGAGGTTCTGGTAGTGTTAGTGAATGACAGGCTGGATGTATGTGGAATGACAGAGACCAAATGGAAAGGTTCAGATGTGAGAGAGTGGGAGTATGGAATGGGTATGTGTGCTGGAGTGAGTGAAAGAACAACGAGAGAAGGTGCATGTTTGTTTATAAGTAGCAAATGGAAGGAATGTGTAAGAGAGTATGGGTCTGTGGGTTCAAGGTTTATGTGGGTGAAAATGAAAGTAGGAATACAAACGTGGGTGATTGTATGCATGTATGCCCCGACAGAGGATATACTTGAAAGAAAGAAAGAGGAGTTCTGGATGAATGTGGAGGCGTGCCTGGAAAGGTTTGACAAGAACGAAAGAATATTTCTGATTGGGGATAAACATGGAAAGGAGGGTGATAGGAAAGTTGAGGGAGTGGTGGGAGGGTGGGGGGTACCATCAGAGGTGAATGGGAATGGTAGTGCACTTGTGGATGTATGTGTGGGGAGGAGGCTGTGGATAGCCAACACCTTCTTCCGACACAGAATGATCCACAGGTACATGTGGAAACGGATGTTGACGATGAAGGGTAAGACAGTGGTGGAACGAAAGTCATTGATTGATTATGTATGTGTGGATGAACGAATGAAGAAATCTGTGATGGATGCTAGGGTGTATAGGGGTATTGGAGGGGGTCTGTCTGATCATTATGTAGTGGTAGCTAAGGTTAGGATACAAAAGATGTGGTTGAGGAGAGCTGGAGGGAGGCGAGAGGAGGGTGGAATGGTGAGGAGGGTGGAGAGGTTGCAGGAGGAGGAAGTCAGGGAGGAGTACAGGAGAGCAGTGGAAAGACGACTAGGTGGGTTCGACCTGGAAGTTATGGAGGAAGTGGAGGAGATGAGCAAGGTGTTTAAGGATGAGATCTGTGCAGCATGTGAGGAGGTGTGTGGAGTGAGGAGAAGAGGGAGGGGAGTGAAAGGTACAGCATGGTGGACAGAAGAGGTAAGAATAGCTGTGGAAGAAAAGAAGAAAGCATATAGAGAGTGGTTGGGTAGTAGAGGGAATGAAGATAGAGTAGATGAGGAATTTGGAAGGAATCTGAGTGTAAAATGGAGGGAGAGTAAGAAACTGTTCTGGAAAGAAGTCAAGAAAGTTAGGGAGGGTAGGAAGGGAAACAGTAAGGGTGTGAAAGATAAGAATGGGAGAGTGCTAGCCGAGAAGCAAGAGAGAGTCGAAAGATGGAGGGAGTACTTCAGTGAGTTGCTAAATGTAAGGAATGAAGAGCCAGCAAACATAGCTGGATATGGTATGGGAGGGAGAAGAAGAGAAGTAGTGGAGGAGGAGGTGGGGATCAGGAGGTCAGAAGTGTTGGAAGCCATGAAAAGAATGAAGTTGGGGAAAGCACCAGGAACAGATGGAGTGTGTGGGGAAATGTTGAGGTATGGTGGTGAGATAGTGATAGAATGGGTATGGAAAATGTGCAAACTAGCATGGGAGAAGGGGAGTGCACCTGATGACTGGAAGACTGGCATAATAGTCCCCCTATATAAGGGCAAAGGGGAAAGAGGAGTGTGTTGTAACCACCGAGGAATATGTCTTCTAAGCGTAGTAGGAAAGGTATACAGTAGGGTAGTGATTGAGAGAGTGAGAGTGAGAACGGAAAAATGGATAGGCGATGAGCAGGGAGGTTTTAGGAAGGGAAGAGGATGTGTAGATCAGATTTTTACCCTGAATTGTGTTGTGGAGAAGAAACAAAAGGTGTATGTTGCCTTTATGGACTTGGAAAAGGCCTATGACAGAGTGGATAGAGAAGGTTTGTGGAAAGTACTTAGAATATACGGAGTAGAGGGCAAGTTGCTGAAAGCAGTGAAGAGCATGTATGAGGGTGCAAAGGCGGCAGTACGTGTGGAGAGTGAGCAGAGCGAGTTCTTTGACCTGAATGTTGGTTTGAAACAGGGGTGTGTGATGTCCCCGTGGTTGTTTACTGTATATATGGATGGAGTCATGAAAGAAATACTATCAAGAGCAGTGGATGTTGGTGTATCGCTGAAAAGGGAGGGAATTGAGTGGAAGCTACCTATACTGCTGTTTGCGGATGATACAATTCTGATGAGTGGTACTGAATGGGAGTTGCAGGGTCTGGTAAATGAGTTTGGAACAGTGTGCGAAAAACGGAATTTGAAGGTAAATGCGGGGAAGAGCAAGGTTATGGTCTTCGAAAGGGGTGAAGTCACAGAGTTTGAGGTGAAGCTGAACGGTCAGGCTATGGAGATCGTCAACTCTTTTAAGTATCTGGGCAGTGTGTTGAGTAAAGATGGGACTATGGATGAAGAAGTGCGGGAGAGGGTACAACAGGGGAAGAGGGTTGTAGGAACGCTAAAAGCAGTAACAAGAAATAGGGTGGTCAGTATGGAAGTGAAGAAGTCCTTGCATGACAGTGTGGTAATCCCGACACTGACTTACGGAAGCGAAGAATTGGACGTTGGTTGAGAGACTCAGACCAAGAGTGAGAGCAGTGGAAATGAATTACTTAAGGAGTGCGTGCGGAGTTACATGGAGGGATAGACAGACTAATGAGGAAGTAAGAAGGAGGTGTGGTGTGGAGGTAGATGTGCTGGAAAGTGTGAAAAGGAACAACTTGAGATGGTTCGGCCATATGGAATGTATGGAAAGCGAGAGAATGACTAAGAGGGTGAACGAGAGCGAGGTGGAGGGACAGAGAGGGAGAGGTAGACCGAATGAGAGGTGGAAGGATGGAGTGAGGAAGTACATGAATGAAGGCGGTGCTGGTTGGGGGGAGGGGCATCGACTAACTGGGGACAGAGGTGCATGGGGGCGGTTCGTTCATGGCCACCCCTTCGGGGATCACGGCGTCAGACAATAGATAGATAGATAGACCAACGATGAGGTTTAGTGGAGGGAGGCAGAAAATTGGCAGCGAGTGACATTGTGGCTAGCTAGCCAACGGTTTGTCTTGATATGCTTGTGTATTTTGCGTTCGTCTCTACTGCTTATTTATCTTATATTCAACTGTATAGCTAGTGTTGCTTGATCCCCTTGATGCCTTAATCGGAATCCAACAGCCGCTGCCTAAGTGCCTAACTAGCCTAGTGTAATTTGATATCATTTTTAGGTAGACATTGACATCCAACTTACTCCCTCTCGGGCATAGGCTGAGAGCCTGGACATTCACAGCTGTACAATGAGCAGTGAAGCCTGTGAGGTCTTGTTCCAGTCTAGGGAGTGAGGCATGTGAAGCACGTAGAGTACAACGAGCACCTGCCATCTTGCCTTCACATGAGGCTCACTCATGGTCCGAAACGACCCCATCTCTGAAACCACCTCGTTCCCGTGCTTCACTGTCTCACCCACTACACTCGGACACTCACTCTTACACACACACACAACGCCACCTGTTGAGCAGCTAACTCACCAGGCATTGCACCCCTATAGCATATTTTGAATATGGGAATATTCATACAGTGCTATTTAATCAGGGAACAATGAGGGTATTTTATTAGCGTTTCGGTGGGCTTTATGATAATGCACTGATACTAGGTACAGCACAAATTCCATCCCAATAATATCTTCCCATTGATACATCGGGATTTGAACCCGGGACCTTTGGATTACCAGGCCAGTGGCAAGACCACTCCGCCACACCTCCAAAAGTTGCATATAATTCATATCTATCTATCTATCTATCTATATGCTCAGGCCCAATCCCCATTTTTGGGGTAGCCGACTCAAGACAGAGCAAGAATAGGGAAAACACAAAAACAACATAAAACAACAAATAAACACAGATAAAAAGCACAAACTCACACATATCCAGGTCACCCAGGAGAAGACCCAGAGACCAGGGTCACCAAGCTCGCTCCAGCACTCCCCCGGCCCCCGACCACCCGGAGAGGTTCCGATCTCGGCAGGCAGACATGCAGCGGAGCCAAAGCCACAAAACCACCCACCACACTTCCAGGCTCACCCTTCATATTAATCGTCTCCCTGGGCCAGGCACCTGATGGACTATTATCTAGTCCAACTTGCGCCCGACCCCTTACTCCAAATGACCACGTGTTCACTCAACTATTCACAAGCATTCTCCATTCACTCCTGTCCACCACCACTTCCACTGCCTGACCTATAGTCATTCCTCTATCATCCAAAGCCTTTCTTACACAATCTCTCCATCTCAATGGGGGTCTTCCTGCCCTTCTATCTCCCCTTGTACCTGACTCACATATTCTCTTTGTAAGCCTTTCATCTCCCATTCGTTCAACATGACCATATCAGCTCAGCACCCTTCTGTCCACTCTGGCTGACAAATGTTCCTGCTGCCCCACTCTCCTACGTATCTCTTCATTCCTCAATCTGTCTCTACGAGTAACTCCACACATACTCCTCAAGCAGCTCATCTCCATCACATCCAGCCCTCTTTTCTCCTTTTTCTTCAGAGCCCATGTCTCAGCCCCA
This sequence comes from Paralithodes platypus, assembly GCA_032716605.1. NCBI lineage: Eukaryota > Metazoa > Arthropoda > Malacostraca > Decapoda > Lithodidae > Paralithodes > Paralithodes platypus. The sequence goes on along the minus strand of CM064511.1, from coordinate 11,729,487 downwards.
TACATCACTGTTGGCACAACAATTCCTTGATACAGTGCACTTTTTACTTTCACTCCGAGATTTCTCGTCTTCCACATACTTCCCATTGCTCCGAAAACCTTCCTTCCTTCACACACTCTCTGTTTTACCTCCACTTCCATACCTCCACTCCTGCTTATCGTTCCTCCTAGATATTTAAACCACTCTACTTGTTCCAATATTTCCCCATCCAGCCTCACATCTAGATTCACCCTATGCTCTCCCCTATTACACACCATAACTTTACTTGTATTGACGTTCACCTTCAGTTTCCTCCTTCCACAAACCACACCAAACTTTTTGACTACCCGCTGCAGTTTCTCATCAGAATCCGCCACCAATGCTGTGTCATCAACGAACAGCAACTGATTCAACTCCCAATCTCTACCATTCTTTCCTACTAAACCCAATCCTCTTCCCATAGTTCTCCTTTTCACCTCCCTCACCACACCATCCATAAACATATTAAACAGCCATGGTGACATTACACAACCCTGTCGCAAACCTACCTTTACCTCAAACCATTCACTCAACTCACCATTTCCTACTCTCACACATGCTCTGCTCCCTTCATAAAAACTCTTAACTGCTTCTAACAAATTTCCTCCTATTTCATAAATCCTTAACACCTTCCACATTGCTTCACGGTCCACACGATCATACGCTTTTTCCAAGTCCATAAAAGCCCAAAATATCTCCTTATGCTTCTATTAATACTTCTCGCATAACTGTCTTACTACAAACATCTGATCCACGCACCCTCTTCCCCTCCTAAATTTATAATTCATATATACAAGAAAAACACTCATGCAAAAATTAACCTAGAAAGTAACTCCCGTCAGTAAGTTTCATATTAACCAAATTTTCTAGGCAGTGAGCTCAAATTTCTGAATATATGGGGCTTACTCTTATACATTTCTTCTGATCTCTCTTGGAAAGATCATATCATCACTCATGCTAAAACCGTTTCCCAGAAGCTGGGTGTTCTCAACCGCCTCCGGGGATTCTTTACCCCTGCGCAGCTTCTTGCTCTGTACAGGGGCACAGTACATCCATGTATTGAGTATTGTTCACACGTTTGGGGAGGATGATCCTCTCACACAGCACTTCTAGACAAAGTAGAAAAGAAAGCCTTCCGTCTCATTAACTCACGCCTACTCACCAATTCTCTCCAGTCTCTCTCTCTTTGCCGCAATGTTGCATCTCTCTCACAATTCTACCGCTACTACAATAATCAGTGTTCCTCAGAGCTCTCTCAGTTTATACCACCCCCTCTTTGTAGAGCACGTTGCACCCATATTGCAACACAATCCCACCCATACTCTGTGTTCTTCACAGCTTCTACACGCCGTTATGCAATTCTCAGCGATTTACTGCAAAATGTAGAATCTGGCCCAGTGTCTGTACCAAAGAGGATTTCTACAATAAGATGGTCCTGTCGAGCAGTTGCAGTGAATGCAGTTGTCCAAGGATATGTCCCAACCCGTCAAGCCCTTGGTAAAATAGCTAGAGATAAGAATGAGATGAGCAAAGCTCGTTATGAAGCCAGTGGTCTCCTTGAAAGGATGGGCAAGCTAGAGACAGCCATTTATGTTGTTTTTTGGCATGACATTTTTAGCAGAGTTGATGCCACACGCCACACATTGCAAGATCCTAAACTTTATTTGAACACAGCAGTCGCAATGTTGAAGTCCTTGGAATGTTTTGTACGTGAAAAACGAGATTGCTTCCATGTTTATGAGGAGAAGAGGAAGGAATTGTCCGGAACCGAGGATTATTCACAGACCTGCAAGTGCCAACGTAATGTACGACTCTATCCATTGGCTTATGGACGATCTGAAGGGGGGGGTACTGGAGAGCTTAAGACATCTAGACCCTCCGCCGGACTGTGTGATAAGATCACGAACTGTGATACTTAATTAGTCGAGCTGGTTCTACAGCTCAATAAATTTAATTTGTTATATATAAGATAACTATCAGAGTTATAACTAGGGAATAGTAAATTATATTGTACAAAATCTCTTCTATGTACTAAGTTATTTGAAGGACATAAAGCATACTCATATAATTTATGTGCCTTGAACAACAAACCTTTGAATCTCAATGTGATATTCTTTTCGATGTACCTGAATGGTTATTTTAAGCAGACTTTCTTTGAAGTAACGCACTGCTTTCTTTCCCATTTTTGCCTTTTATTGTATGTAAGCAATAAACACTTAATTTGTTATATGATTCTTTTTCTCTACCTATAGGTATTTGTTAGTGGTGATATTGTCACGAATGTCCCCCTCCAGTCTTGAGATATCAGGCATATCGTCAATGATGGAGGGGCCACTAATAAATTATAGGTTTGATCCCCGGAGGGGAGAAGAGAAAACCTAATATTTAGTAGTGGCCCCGAAATCATTGACGATGTAGGGCCCTCACATCCATCCCCTTCCCATTCGTTAATGTCTTAAGTTTAGTCTTGATATAACATTGAAGGAAGAATGGGGACGCTTGGTTCACCGTCTGGGATAGAATCCACAACAAGACATCCACAAGATGGAACGCCTTAATATAACAAATTTAAGTTTAATTTTAATTTTGTATTTTTTACGTAGTTTTTTCGTAGTGAGAACCCAATCATAAAGACGATTCCATAAGAGAATTAGCATTACACTTATGATGAGGACTTTCTCCCTGCGGCGGGGTTTTCAAACACGCTGACCACGGGTGCTTGAAAGAGGACTATTATACTAATAGGCATATCGTCAATGATTTCGGGGCCACTGCTAAATATTAGGTTTCTCTTCTCCCCTACGGGGATCAAACCTATATTTTTGTGACATTCTTGATTATCTGTATTACACACATTGTCTGTTTACTATGTAATTAACTTGGTCTGATGAATACATACATTGTACAATGTAATCATTAATCATTGATTATTCTTAACAATAATCTTAGTGTTCCATTATTCAGGGTTATTTTCTTTATTTATTAAATTATAATTGTAAATCAATGTTCCTAGTATTTTCATAGGTTACTCAAAATACAAAGGGTAAGGTAACACACAGTTTAACCATTTACATTTTATTTATATTTCATTTGTTCCTCTTCCGTCAACGATCCATGGCCAAGGTCAGATTCTGCGACTTCCGCAGTGGAGTACCCAATCTGTAAAGAAATAAGGACATATATTATTAATTATTTTTATAAAGAAAATTCGGACAGGTTGGGAGACAGGTACCCTGACCAGGTTTCGAACCCAATAACCACAGGTATATTTGGGAGAGCTGGGCACCGTCACCACTAGGTCATGACCGAGTGGTAACGGTGCCCAGCTTTCCGTAATATATGAGTGGTCAGTGGGTTCGAAACCTGGTCAGGGTATCTCTCTCTCAACCAACATTATTATTATATTCATGTGCATATATTTTGTCTGCAGTTTGACGATCATAGACCGGCAAGGGACACAGGCTGGCGAAAGCGACGCGACAGTCGAGCTCGTCGCCAGTGACGAACACTAGGACAAGGACATGCTCCCTGCCGGAGACCCCCTCCCACGACCGGCAGCGAAAGGCAATAGTCAGGGAAAACGGAACAAAGTTTCCCCTCCCTCCGACGACGATGATGTCAAGGTAAGCATTTTTACGTGTTATATTATAATAATACAAACAAAACTATATATATATATATATATATATGTATATATATTGTACTTAAATTTCTAAGTTCAAGCACACTAATAAGGTGGGGGAATAATTAGACAGTTGTTGGGGTTTTGTATATTTATTTAACAGCCCAACTCTTAAGCTAACACGGGTCCAGTAACCCACTTCCTGTTCGGGCCGAAATGAGTTCAATACACGAATTGAATAACTAAGATACCAGGGCTTCTCTGACCAAAGACTCTTATTCGCAAATATAAATCACAATGCTATTTCCTAAATAATATAACCTTTACCGAGCCCCTGGATGTCTATCTATAAGACCGGGGCATTACGAACATAAATCCTCCTAATACAATACAACACCTGGATACAACACTGGCCCGTAGATCACTTAATTTCCCACAAATTTATATAATCTTTATCTCACCACCCCTTTATAGCATCAAACACATAGTCCGTTATACCTGAACATAAATTATCTTAATACAACGCAATATCTTTACCCTAATACAATACAACACCTGAATACAACACTGGCCCGTAAACCACTTAATTTCCCACAAATGATATAATCTTTATCTCACCACCCCTTTACAGCATCGAACGCGTAGTCCGTTACACCTGAACATAAATTATCTTAACACAATATCATAACCCTAATACAATACAGACCCGTAGGTCATCTAAGTCTCTGCGTAGGAAACAATCTTTATCCTTTACAATATTTAACTCTTTATTAACGCAAGAGGTTTAAGTGAGGTCAGCTCCCCTTTCTTGCCTCCACGAACCAGGGTTCACACGGCGACTAGCATGGTCTTTCTCATCCACCCGCGCGATATTGTGGGTCCTGAACCGAGCCCTGAGTAGGTTGTGGAGACAACAAATTGCCATTACTGCTGACTCTACATTCTTCAGCTCAAGGAGAATAGTAGACAGCAGTAGACGGAACCTAAAATAAAAAGGAAAAGTAAAAGATTAGTATAACAAATGTAAATTAGATAAACAAAATAAATTATTGTATTTTCCAGAAACTGACATATTGAGTACGTAAAATAAGGGACTGACATATGAGTATGGAAAATAATAAAAGAAATACTACCTAAATACCTCATGTGATAACCAAAGTTTATATGATCAAAGCATACAGATACAGAGCAAAGTCTTTTTGATTCTCTGTCCTCACAACTCAGTGTCCTCAACTTAAATGCTTCTTCTGAAATCACTGTGTTGGGTGATTTTAATGTCCATAATGTTGCATGGCTCACTCATTCAGCCAGGACTGATGATGCTGGTCTTGAATGTGAGCTATTTGCAGACTCATTTAATCTCACTCAACTAGTCAACCAACCCACCCGTGTACCAGATAATCCTAATCATAATTCCCACCTACTGGACTTATTTTTAACAACCAATTCAGAAAATTATGATGTTACAGTGAGGTCCCCGCTTGGATCTTCTGATCACTGTCTGATACAGGCCACCTGTCTATCACCTACCACACCTTCCCACTCTGAACCTGTTTTGGTGACTAAATGGCATTATGATAGGGCAGACTGGGAGGGTCTTCAAGGTTTCTTTATTGCTATTCCCTGGACCTCTTTCTTTTCTAATGATGCACACTCCACCTTGAGCCACATACAAGATTTTGTAAAAATTGGAATGGAAACTTTTATTCCTCATCAAAAGTACAGTAAAATATCTAATTCACCTAAATGGTTTGACCATAATTGTGCTAGAGTAACTGAACAAAAAGCAATAGCCTACAATGCATACACAAGATCAAAAACACATGAAGCCTTTAATTACTTTAGAAACATCAGAAATCATGCCAAAACTGTATTAAACCTAACTAAATCAAACTTTCTCCACAAGCAGGCAAATAAACTTCTAAATAATCCAAATGATAACAAAATATTTTGGTCTACTCTTAACTCATTTAAATCCAACTTCACTACTGCTTCATCCATTCCACCATTAAAATCTCCGACTGGCAATCTTGTAAGTGACCCACGAGGTAAAGCTAACCTTCTTGCGGATATTTTCTCCACCAACTCAACCTTAGATGAAATAAATCAAGATGTCCCTGTACTTAATTTTAATTCGCCTGAAATTCCCTCACTTAAGATCCACACCAGACATGTCAAAACTATTTTGCAGAATTTCTCAGTAGATAAGGCTCCTGGTCCAGATGAAATTCCTCCAATAGTACTTAAGAATTGCTCCTTGGTGCTCGCTCCTGTATTGGCAACATTTTTCCGTCTGTGTACTCATACCTCATGTTTCCCAGTACCCTGGAAAGAAGCAAACATCCATCCAGTTCCTAAAAAAGGTGCCTCTTCAGATCCATCAAACTACAGACCAATAGCTATAACTTCCACTCCTGGTAAAGTCTTTGAAATTATATTAAATAATCACATAATTAAGCATCTTGAGAATAATAAATTGATCAGTGATAGGCAATATGGTTTTAGACGATGTCGATCAACTGCGGACATGCTTTGCCTTCTTACGCATCAAATCAACCAAGCTACAGACCAACGTGGTGAAACACATACAATAGCACTGGATATATCAAAGGCATTTGATAGAGTCTGGCATCAATCCTTATTGTCGAAGATGTCACACTACGGCCTTGCATCATTAGTTCCACTAATTTCTTCTTATCTTCATAACAGAAAAATATGTGTAATGGTAGATGGCCTTTATTCTCAATTTCACTCAATAAATGCTGGTGTTCCCCAGGGATCAGTTTTGGCCCCAATTCTGTTCCCCATTCATATCAATGATCTCATATCTACCACTCATAATCCAATACATTCCTACGCAGATGACTCAACACTCCACAGTTCCTTCACATTTACCAATTCTTTCACCCAACCCGATCTTACAAATTCAAAATTAAACACTGCAATTTCTCTGAACCAGGACCTTTCTAGAATTAATGGATGGGGACCAAAGAATCTAGTTTCCTTTAATGCACAGAAAACCAAGTACATTCAATTTTCTAACCGACAGAATCTCACTGACTCCCTTATATTTTTTAATGATGTAAATATTGCCACTTCCCCTAGTATTGACATTCTCGGTGTAACATTAACTACTAACTTGAGCTGGACACATTATGTTAGAAGCATTGCTAAGAATGCCTCTAAAAAACTGGGACTCCTGTACAGAATTCGAGAATTCTTCACTGACGAGCAGTTGGCCGTAATATATAAAAGTCATGTGCGTTCTCAGATGGATTACTGTTCACCTCTGTGGGGTGGAAGTGGAGTGGTTGCATTGAGGCAGTTGGACAAAATTCAAAATAAAGCTATTAGATTAATCAATAACCCTGCAATCACACAGGACCTTCCTACATTATCCATACGAAGAAACGTTGCATCCCTTGCATTATTCTACAGATATTTTCACAGCAATTGTTCCGAGGAACTTGCTTCAATTGTGCCGCCTCTCCACATCTTTCCCCGTAGAACTAGGGCAGCTGAGAGCACCCATGAATTTACACTTTCTCCTCCACAATGCAGAACTTCTGCATATCAGAATTAATTTATCCCCAGAGCTACTATTCTTTGGAATTCACTTCCCTCGAATTGCTTTCCACAAACTTACAATCTACAAATGTTTAAATCCAGTTGTTACAAACATTTTATGAATGGAGGATGCCTTTAGGCACATGGACCTTTTTGTTTATCTGTGTTTTTCCTTCCTCCGTTCATTGTCTCTTAACAAAAAAAAACAAAAAAAAAAAAAAAAAAAATGATAGGTATTAGAATAACACAATGCAAGAAAAAAAATATATATATATAGGTAAATATGTCTCTGTATATATATATATATATATATATATATATATAGTATATATGTCTATAACAGACACACATATATACAGATCCATACTACGGCTTGACTTGTTTACCTGTTGGCCATGAACCCGAACGCATTATCAACCACTCGCCGAGCTCTTGAGAGGCAGTAATTGAAGACTTGCTCTTCTCGTGACATTTTGAGGTGAGGGAAGGGCTTCATTAGCCAGATGCGGAGCCCGAAGGCATCGTCACCGACAATGAAGTACGGGACAGGCTGATCCCAACAAGGTAGAGGTTCAGCCTCGGGAAGTCCCGCACGGCCCTCCTCAAGTGCAGTACGCAGTGGGGTGTCAAGGAACATACCACCATCCGATGAACACCCGTGTGCTCCAACATCCACATACAGATATAGAAGTAATCCTCATGAGTAATAGAGGCATTTTCTAAACTTTTATTATATTGAACTTATTTACATTTGAATAGTAAATCGAACACAGCATAGCCTTGCCTATGAATGTCCTTTGCAAAAGTGAATACAATGAAGAGCCAGGAAGAAATCGACACCTAAATGACAAGAAAAGCCTCAATATTGACAAAGAAATTGGGCGAAAGGTCATAAAGTTGCCAAACTAATGGGCCGAACGTCATATAATCTTAAAACTAATAGGGCTAAACATGAGGAAGAAGGGGGACCAGAAAAACGACCCATCTCCCACTAACTGATTACTTACAAGTTTCCGGTTATACGTTTATGTTCAATATGGTGTGCCTCAGAAAGCCTATCATGGGTAGCTTGGTGTGCGGGGCTTGGACGAGAAGTAATATATAGAAGTTATATATATACAGTATATATATATATATTGAGTATATATCACAAATACACGTGAGCCACTAAATGTTTCTATTCTCTCAGTGGGGTTCGAACCGCCGACCGTCAGGACGATAGCCGACGCTTTAATCAACTGCCGTGGTGTAGTTGATTAAAGCGTCGGCTATCGTCCTAACGGTCGGCGGTTCGAACCCCACTGAGAGAATAGAAACATATATATATATATATATATATATACATATACACTGAATATATATACTTATATATATATATATATATATATATATATATATTGTTACGTATCTTGATCCTCAAGTGGTTAACTTGATGAATCTAGATAGCACAGATATATATTAAGGTATCAGTCAGCTGAAGGCAAAACAAAAGTAAAATCTAATAAAATAATTTCCTGTTGTTGCTTCCTTTCCTTTTGGATCTTAGGACTTAGTATCCTTTATTGACTGATACTCTTTAATTATGAAAAATACTGAAACTAATTAAAGTCATGTAGTATTTATAAAGAATTATTATTTAACCGAAGCTTAGTAGGCTATGGTTATGAACCGAATAAGTTATAGCTAAAGAAGGACTATTAATTTTATAAAAAGTCTTGAAAGATAAATATTAAAGTAAGAATATTTCTGTCTCTTACCCTTTTTGAAATGAATAGATAGTTTTCTTCTATGTCCTTTTATTTATATTTAATGTAATTATTCTTGGTTCTTGTCTTACGTTAATAGTATTATATTATTATTATCATCAGGAGTAATATCAAAGTCACATAAAAAGTTAGATATATATTTAATAATTAGTTAAATTTATTTCTTAACCACGTAACATTGAAGTTTGATTATGAGTAAATAAAGTTACAGGATCGTTTCATAGATTCGATTCAGGTCTCACTCAAATAATATGAAAAGCAAAATATAATATTTTGAAGCAAAAGAATTTTCTTCAGCTTAGAAAATCACTATAAGTAATATTAACACAGCCATGTTAGTCTAAGGCGATATTACTAATATGAGACAATAGCATCACCGTACTAAGCACCATTAAGCAATGTAAGCTTAATTAAAAGAAAATGAAAGAACTCGTAAGTATTAATATAAAACAATAGTATTACTTTCATCATAACCCAATTACTTAAAGAGTTGCTTTAGTCCACAAGTTAGTCAACTAAAATAGTTAAGTACATAATAATAGCGTTAACGTTAATTCCCAATCAAATATCTCACTAACCAACATAACATAAGTGTTTACACCGAACACACTTAACACACATTTATATAATCTGACTGACAGTCACAATCCCATTATAATACTTCACCCCGTCTTCCTCCAGCTGCAAGTTCACCTTCCCCAACTCCAAATGAGACTGATTTGAATGCCCACAACTCGGGTCTTATATACCAAACAATGATGGTGTAGGAACGAATCAGGAGGCGGGGGTTGATGCCTGCTCCAATCATAGCTCCTCGAGTCGCATAACAGGTGCGTGGTCCACTCACAGCTCCTGGCGTCGATCATACGTCATAGCATCGGTTGCAGGGTCCCCTATGACGCACACAGGTGTGAAGGGTAGTTTGCAGGTATGCGGGCGAGCCAGTTTCCCCACTCGCATGGTTTCGCTCGCTAGTCTGCTTCACCGTTTGGGTAGTGCGACTCCTTCAACTCTAATTCTAACTCTTAAATTAACATACAGGGGTCCGTATGTCAGACCTCCCCCCTAGAAAAGAGTTTAAGGAGTATAGTACATAATATTAACATAATACATAAATAGATTCACCACCAGATTGGCAACAGCAAGATTATAATGAGGATATAATAAGGATATCACCCAAAGTAGGCAACGTCTCCAGGTACCACATCAGAACATAGCCGGAACGTAGCTGGAGCGTTATTCGAACTGCAAGGTATTATCTCACAGCTGAAGGCTTGAAAGCGCACTACAAAAGCATGATATTTACCTCGCTACAAGGGAGAGCTAATTGCCAAAATCCTCTCATTAAATTAAACTTACTGCTGTATGAGGCCAACCTGGTAAATGAAATATTTAATAGATACGTGATAGGCAATCGGCTAGCACGTTTTGGACCCCCTTAATATGCTTGACATCCAGGGAGTATTCCTGCAGCAACAAACTCCACCTGGTCAGTCGTTGGTTTTTATTTTGGAACCTATGCAAAAATTTTAAGGGGTGATGGTCAGTATATACAGTGATGGCACCAGAGGCAGATTGCACATAGACAGCAAAGTATTGAAGGGATAAAATTAATGCCAACAGCTCCTTCTCAATGACTGAATAGTTACGTTGGGCAGAATTTAATTTTTTACTGAAATAGCACACAGGATGCAATACCTCACAGTCGTCTTCCTGGAGCAACACTGCACCAACCCCGGTATTGCTCGCATCCACTGCCAGGGAAAAAGATCTGTTAAAATCAGGAGCTCGGAGTACAGGATAATTAGATAATATATACTTGGTAGCAATAAAGGCCTCTTCACATTCAGAGGACCACACAAACTTCACATCCTTACGGAGAAGATCTGTCAGGGGAGCTGTCAACTTTGAAAAATTTATAATGAAACGCCTATAATAGCCAATCATGCCTAGGTACCTTTGGATATGTTTCTTACTGCTAGGAGTTGGGAATTCTAGAATAGACTCTACCTTTGCTTGAGGAGGTGCAACCTGCCCCTGACCTACCGTATATCCTAGATACTGGACCGTACTCTTTACAAAGGTGCATTTCTTAAGATTAACCACCAGATTGGCATCAGCAAGATTTAAGAATAGCAATCTAAGTTGGTAAAGATGCTCCTCCCATGACTTTGAAAAGATAAGAATATCATCGATGTAGACAACGCACCCAGGTACCCCTTCAGTCACCAAATTCATGAGGCGCTGGAATGTAGCTGGGGCGTTTTTCAAGCCGTAGAGCATTACGTTACAGCAGAAGGCTTGATTGTTGACTACAAAGCATGATATTTCCCTCGCTCTAGGGGTGAGAGCTACTTGCCAATATCCCTTCATCAAGTCAATCTTGCTGATATAGGTGGCTGTACCAATCTGGTCAATGCAGTCGTCGATCCGTGGCAGTGGGTAGGTATCGTTCTTTGTGACAGCATTGACTTGCCTATAGTCCATACATAACCTATGGCTCCCGTCTGGCTTTGGCACAAGTATGACCGGACTACTCCACTGGCTTAAGGCCCTAGTGATCAGTTCATTAGAAATCATAAAGTCAAGCTCGACCTGCAGTATACTCCTGCGTTGTGGCGAGACACGGTAGGGGGATAGTTTAATGGGAGTTGCATCCCCTACGTCGATGTCGTGCACGGCCAAAGAAGTGAGCCCTGGAGTATCACGGAACACACTGGGAGACTGAGATAAAACAGAGATTAGTTGGTTCGCTTGATCAGAGGGAAGATGACATAGTTTAGATGGTAATTCCCTCAAAGCCACTGAATTATACTGAAAGTTGGATAGGCTACATGACAAGTCAAAGTCTGCATGGATACCTTCAGGCTCTGGAACAGTCTGTTGCGGGTCAGTAAGAGAACTGAAGACTTCGTCCGCACCAGGCTGTTCACAGGTCCTGACATTCACTGCCACAGTGGGAGAATCTGGAAGAGAGGAATCAGGGGACCTATGGTAGGGCTTCAACATATTTATATGGAATACTTGCGTGGGCTTTCTCCTGTCTGGGGTAGTTACTAGACAATCGGTAATGCTCACCCTCCGAATGATCTTATATGGGCCCCTGAACTTGGCAGATAAAGGTTGGCCAAAAAAGGTGGAGCAGGACCAAAACCTCATCACCGGGCTTAAACTCCCTCTCACGGGCTTTTCTGTCATACCATTTCTTCATGGAGCTTTTAGCCACTGTCAAGTTTTGAGCGGCAAACTCACATGAGGATCTCAGCCGGGTTTTGAAATCTGAAACATACTTGAGGTTTTGGTTCCCCTCCTGGCCAACTAGGCTATCCTGCAATAGTTGCAACGGACCTCTTATCTGGTGACCGAAAACTAGCTCATTAGGGGAAAAACCCAGGGATTCAGTTGGAACCTCACGAGTAGCAAATCAAAGAAAAGGTACCCCCTTATCCCACTCAACTCCGGTCTCTGTACAATACTTACGTAACATTCCCTTTAATGTCTGATGATATCGTTCGAGAACCCCTTGACTCTCTGGGTGGTAGGTGCTAGACTTTACATGCTCGATACCCAACTCCTTCAGGGACTGCTGGAAAATGTTAGAGGTAAAATTAGTTCCTTGATCACTTTGCACCTCATGGGGGAAACCCATTCTGGTGAAGAATTTGAGCAGTTCCTTGATAACAGTTGGAGCAGAGGTAGTCTCTGGGTAGCGAGTTGCCATGTCCATGATAGTTAATAAATAAATGTTACCTTGGGAAGTCTTAGGCATTGGGCCTACAATGTCCACTACCACCCGAGTAAAAGGATTCTCGAAAACGGGCAAGGGCACCAGAGGATGTACAGGCACCTTCTGATTGGGTTTTCCTGTCATCTGGCAAGTGTGACACACTCTACAACACTCCACTACATCTGCACGCATTCCTGGCCAGTAAAAGTGGGCTCTGATTCTGTCTAGAGTTTTTCTCACACCTAGGTGTCCTGCCAATGGTATACAATGTGCCATTTCCATGATATCTTTACGACAAGGTTTGGGGACTACTACTTGATGGACGTCCCAAGCCCCGTCATCTATTGGTCTGTGTGGCGGTCTCCATCTTCGCCACAATACTCCTCCTTTGAGGTAGAAACATTCACCACCCTCCTTCTCACATTCCTCTTCACTCACGGACCTGGCAGCTAATTCCTTGCATTCACTATCATCTCTCTGTAGCTCTACCAGGCCACTAGGACAATTTGGAGGGGTTTCATGGTCATCGATAGGGTCAAGATGAGCCATAAAGGTGTCAGATAAATCCACCTCAGTCACATCATCAGGCACAGTTGGAGCGTCATTCACACTCTCATCATCCCTTTCATCAACTCTTACATTCGGTACATTTCTGTCTGAGGGAACTGCTACTCGAGACATTGAACGTGTGACAGCACACACAGGGAAAACAGTTGGCATCTCCTTTTCGAGCTCACCGGTTAGTGGCTCGTTAACAGTGGAAAGTGACAAAATGGGGTCTGGTTGGACCTTCTCACCTGCTACATCATTCCCCAAAAGGAGAGTTACCCCAGGCACAGGGATATCTTGGGACCTACACAAAGCTATGGTGGCCTCACCCTGTAGTAACTCACATTCAATTTCGCCTTTTACCAAGTATGCATAAAACTGGCCTCCAGCACCTCTCATTACAACTGGTTCGCCAGGTGGGCACTCAGTGTAAGGATTCACCATGAGGGTGCTAGTAGAACCTGTGTCTCACAGAATTTTTACCTCATGCATACAACCATTTAATCTCACGTTGCCAGATGAAATAAAGGGACGGTAACTGTCCTGCACTGATGGTGAAATTATTATTGGCTTAACCCTAGGGGTTGCACCACACATGCTACTACAACCCCTGTCTAGATGATTTACGTTAGCTGCTAGGTACTCCTTCTGTCGGGAGTCCTGCATTAAAGGAACTTTTGGTGCTAGGTACTCCTTCTGTCGGGAGTCCTGCATTACAGGCACATATGGAGTTTGAGATACGGCGGCAACTGTCTGCCCCGATCTCTCGGTTCTCTCCTTGGCCCAGCACTGATAAGCTAGGTGGCCTCTCTTGCCACAAAAAGTACATACTTTAGGGGATACGGGAAAGTTCCCTCTTTGAGCATTACTATTAGTTTGGGGCCCACCTCTGTTACCATTGCCCTGAGTCGCATTTTTAGTTGGGGGAACAATTCTATTTTGGCTAGCTGGGGAAGACGTTATAGGCTTGTGACTGGGTCTGTCAGATTTGTGATTGGGATACTTAAAATTAGAACTAGAATTATCGTAGGGCTTCTTTCCACGAAATTTGTTGTTGAGCACGTATGTGTAAGCCATGTCAGCAGCGTCGGCAAGACAATCTACCTTTTTCCCCTTTAAATGATAGGATACAGAAGAATCAATTTTCCATAGGAAATTTTCTAACAGGACCAACTCCTTCAGATCGTTGTAGCTTGTGACTTTCTTACTCTTGACCCAATGATTGAAAGTTTTAGTCATGGTCCTGGCAAATACCTTATGGGTTTCTTCTACTTTCTTCTGGTTTTTACGGAAAGATTGCCTGTAAGCCTCAGGCTGCAATTGATAGGTTTTTAAGATAGCTTCTTTGAGATTGTCATAATCCTGCCTAACTTCTGCTACTTCTGACAAATACGTGGCTCGAGCCTGCCCTGTCAAAACAGTTTGTAACATAAAAGGCCATTGATCTCTTGTCCACTTCATACCTTCAGCAACTTCCTCAAACAAAACAAAGAAATCCTGCACATTATCCTCAGTGAAAGGTGGAATGACACTAGTCATAGTCAATCCCAGAGGGGGAGCAATTAAGGGAGCATTTGTATTGACATTTAGTTGAGCCGTACGATATTGATATTCACATTGTTCGGTCGTTGCAATGGCATTTATTCTGGCTAGTTCTATACTTGCGTTTGCTTGTTCGGTCGTTGCTTTTATTCTGGCTAGTTCTAGTTCGAATATTTGATCACCGGTCAAACCAGGTGGCAATTGTACATTAAGTTGGCTAGGTTTACTAGGGATCACACCAACTGCTCCGTCACCCTCCCCGCCTTCTACAGGGAACAAGTGGGTTTTTATGGTCTGAGCCACCTCTACTTTGGACATGTTTGAGACAATTAATTGGAGATGTGAGGCAAGCACTTTCAGTTCGGATTTTGACAGACAGTCAATATCAAGGGATGTGGGTTCTGATTCTATGAAAACTCGAGCATCTTCACCATTAATTAGTTGAGGCATGATTAATATTTGATTTTTAAGTAGTGAAACGTTAATGAAACTGAGTGAAACTGTATGAAACGAATCCTGGCAAGGTCGCCACTCTTCTGTTACGTATCTTGATCCTCAAGTGGTTAACTTGATGAATCTAGATAGCACAGAGATATATTAAGGTATCAGTCAGCTGAAGGCAAAACAAAAGTAAAATCTAATAAAATAATTTCCTGTTGTTGCTTCCTTTCCTTTTGGATCTTAGGACTTAGTATCCTTTATTGACTGATACTCTTTAATTATGAAAAATACTGAAACTAATTAAAGTCATGTAGTATTTATAAAGAATTATTATTTAACCGAAGCTTTGTAGGCTATGGTTATGAACCGAATAAGTTATAGCTAAAGAAGGACTATTAATTTTATAAAAAGTCTTGAAAGATAAATATTAAAGTAAGAATATTTCTGTCTCTTACCCTTTTTGAAATGAATAGATAGTTTTCTTCTATGTCCTTTTATTTATATTTAATGTAATTATTCTTGGTTCTTATCTTACGTTAATAGTATTATATTATTATTATCATCAGGAGTAATATCAAAGTCACATAAAAAGTTAGATATATATTTAATAATTAGTTAAATTTATTTCTTAACCACGTAACATTGAAGTTTGATTATGAGTAAATAAAGTTACAGGATCGTTTCATAGATTCGATTCAGGTCTCACTCAAATAATATGAAAAGCAAAATATAATATTTTGAAGCAAAAGAATTTTCTTCAGCTTAGAAAATCACTATAAGTAATATTAACACAGCCATGTTAGTCTAAGGCGATATTACTAATATGAGACAATAGCATCACCGTACTAAGCACCATTAAGCAATGTAAGCTTAATTAAAAGAAAATGAAAGAACTCGTAAGTATTAATATAAAACAATTGTATTACTTTCATCATAACCCAATTACTTAAAGAGTTGCTTTAGTCCACAAGTTAGTCAACTAAAATAGTTAAGTACATAATAATAGCGTTAACGTTAATTCCCAATCAAATATCTCACTAACCAACATAACATAAGTGTTTACACCGAACACACTTAACACACATTTATATAATCTGACTGACAGTCACAATCCCATTATAATACTTCACCCCGTCTTCCTCCTGCTGCAAGTTCACCTTCCCCAACTCCAAATGAGACTGATTTGAATGCCCACAACTCGGGTCTTATATACCAAACAATGATGGTGTAGGAACGAATCAGGAGGCGGGGGTGATGCTCGCTCCAATCATAGCTCCGTGAGACGCATAACAGGTTTGTCGTCCTCTCACAGCTCCTGGCGTCGATCATACGTCATAGCATCGGTTGCAGGGTCCCCTATGACGCACGCAGGTGTGAAGGGTAGTTTGCAGGTATGCGGGCGAGCCAGTTTCCCCACTCGCATGGTTCGCTTGCTAGTCTGCTTCACCGTTTGGGTAGTGCGACTCCTTCAACTCTAATTCTAACTCTTAAATTAACATACAGGGGTCCGTATGTCAGAATATATATATATATATATATATATACGTATATACAGTATATAAGTTATATATATAAGTTACATATATAAGCAATTGCATATTTGGTAGGAAATAGGATCGGTAGAAGGATTATGAATGTGCTGTTTGGTAAACCTTGATGTAAAAGAATTAAAAGTTGGCTTTTATACCTACATGACATTGGAGATTATTGAACTTGTGATACTGTGTATTTGTTTTCTTATTGATGCAAGTGAGTCCCATTTTAATTAAGAAGGGGAGGCTGAACCTTACACCCCCAATTCAGTCAAAATTTCAATTATTTATTTATTCTTCTAAAATGCTTCTTTCAACATAGGAGAATAGCATAGGAGGGCCAAAAAAAAACATATCGCATCCATGACCCCCACGAACGGGGGTTCACCCACACACCCCAATCAACAAATGTTTTCCCCTTCAGCCAATTTTGTTTTGTTTGTATTGGTTGTCTAAAAGGCTTCTGTAAACAATAGAAACTATCATATGACGGCATAAACATCCATACGACATCCATAGGCGCCCCCCCCCCTCCCCTGTGGCCCCCAATATCATGGATTTATATACAAATTCTTGGGAAAGTTTGTGTAAGGGCTGCTGAATGAAGCTTTCTACATGAGTAACCCATATAACTTGGTTTTCTCTAACAGCTTAGTTAATAGAAAACATCTCTGGTAGGAGAAACTAACCTATGTTCCCCAAAATGATTGGAATAAAGCTATCCTAATAATAGTTTTGCGATTTTCAGAGATCATATATGGCAACTCCCAAGTGTTGTATGTACTTATATGCTTCGTTCCCCTTCTACACACTATATATAGGACTATATAGCAAGGGCAGAGCATTTAGATAATGGCCAAATCTCAAATATTTTCCAAGATTCGACCTTTTTCACGTCGAAATTTGCGCTACCCAAAAAATATAAATATTATATATTTTGTTCAGCATCTTCTATTATTCAATATGGGAAAACGAGAACGCAGCGTTGTAGGGGATGCTTGTAGGATACGCTAGAAAAAAATTGGGGGAAATTTGAACAATTTTCAATGACTCATTAAATTTTTCATTTAGTGCAATGAAATTCGCACTCGCGCGCAAACACATAGAGAGCTGATTTTTTTCAGCGAGTCTTAGTATTTCCATCGGTATTAAGATGGTATAATGCCAGACACAAAATCTCTTATACATGGTGAATTGGGGGTGTAAAAGGTTCAGCCTCCCATGTTAGATGAAAGAAAGTTTGTGTGTAAAAATGGATAAGCCATCTTGCAGCTTTGTTACGTACGGCCTCTATTTTATTGGTATTGTTTGTAGTGATGGGATCACAAATGAAAAAATATATAATAATTAAATATAAATAAATGAGTTACATTTTGTGGGTTTACTGACCAGGAACCAAAAGGCTTTAATATAAATTATTTATTTTTAATCTGTGCATACATTTGCTTCAGGAGTATATCTGGAGTGACTCGTAGAGACAGATTGAGGAATGAAGAGGTACGTAGGAGAGTGGGACAGCAGGAACCATTGTCGGCCAGTGTGGACAGAAGGGTGCTGTGCTGGTATGGAAATATTGAGCAAATGGGATATAAAAGGCTTACAAAGAGAGTATATGAGTCAGATACAAGGGGAAGTAGAGGGATAGGAAGACCTCCATTGAGATGGAGAGATTGTGTAATACAAGCGTTAGAAGATAGAGAGATGTAGTGAGGGTAATAAATAGGAATGAATAGAGAATGCTTGTGACTAGATGAGTGATAACGCGGTCGTTTGGGAGAGGGGGTCGGGCACCAGTTGGACTAGATAATAGTCCGTCAGGCACCTGTCCCGGGAAGCCGGTATATATGAAGGGTCATGCCTGGATGTGAGATGGGCGGGCTTTGTTGTGTGCTACGCTGCGACATGTCTGCCTGCTGAAACCGGAACTTCTCCGGGAGGTCTGGGTCCGGGGAAATTCTGGAGGCTCCTATTGCTCCTGGGTCTCTGGGTCTTCTCCTGGGCTAACTAGATGTGTGTCAATGTATATTTAGTTTTTTATGTTGTGTTGTTTTGTCCCTGTTCGGGCTCTGTCTCGAGTCGGTCACCCTCATCTATGGGGAATGTGCCTGTGTATATACATGCATGCATAGTTTGCATACATACATACATATATTTAGTAGAAAATATGAAATATATGTGATTCCAATGAACAGAAAGGAAATGTTTTGATGTGTATACCAGATAATAGTTTTAGCTTATTGTTCTACTAAATATTGCTATATAGATGTTATAACTCCTTATTTTGGTGACACACTTACTCCTTTACCAGAAATTTTCGACCGGCAATACTTTTTTAACCATAATACCTGGCTATTATGCAGTGGTAAAGAAACCTACGTAGACATTAGTATATAATAGTAGGTGGCTACATTCTGATAACACTTTTAACTCATGAACAGCTAGATCAGAATTGCCTTTAACATTTCCAGAAAAAGCTGTCATTGGCCTCCGCTTTTACAGCCCAAAACTCACAGTATCAATCGTCAACTCTCAGACACTTGGTAAAATATGTCTCCAGCTGGGTGAGGTACCGCGACAGGAACATAAATTCTTCTTCCGGTGATAAATACCATGTGACCATAACTTCTGCATTATTGATGATGCCTTCGTAAATTTTGGAGGGAGGCTGAGATTCTTCGGGAACTTCTCTTGTACCGAAAATTTCTCATTAAGTTTTCTTCAATCATCATGCATTTTCCTTGATATTTCTGCATTTATGTTATTAGTAAGATTTGTTTGATTGTTTTGTTCATAAATTAATGATTTATTATTATTATTTGTTTTGCCGGGCTATAGTAATTACAGCTCGTGATATAGTCTTTAATAAAATCCAGATATGGACTTATAGACCGTAAATAAACTCAACAGGAACTCTTTGAACACGTTCTTAATATCACAATTAGTATTCAACTAGGTACTACAGAACTCAATGACAACACACAGGAGAGGTATACACACAAGTTTATTCAAAGGCATAGAAATATATCTTCATATATAGGCTTGGTTTATATCGATAATTCGGGCTATAATATTACCTTAATAATTATGGGAATTATAAGGTAATGGGCGAATGTATACTAATAGAATAGACCAAGATAAGATCAATATTAATTCAGTATTGGTAATAGACAAACAGGAAATATGCAATTAAATAAACACGTGACCGATAGTATCAACTCTTAATAATAATAATGATGCGGGGTCGAGTGTCTTACGTGAATGAAACAGCAATAAAGATAAATATTAATATTCTCAATATACAAGAGAATGAATGAATTGAGAGTAAAAACAAATACACAAGCAGCGAGCGAATGTACTAGGTGGGGCGCGCACGCTTGACCTATGTAGGGCTCCTCAGGTAAACGCTAGCGTGTCAGGTCAATAACTTTACTGCGCGGTTGAAAAGTACAATTCAGTTTTGTGTAAATATGAACTTATTCTCAGAGATATTACAATGAAACTGGGAGTATTGCGTATTTACTTTCACAATTTACTATGTAGGTAACTCAAATTAGGTAATTTATGATTTGAACTGTATATTCACTTCAATCGAACGTATGCAATAATTACGAACTCGATCGAGGAATTCAGATTTAAAGTTATTAATATATTTATAACTGAATTAACACCTTACGAGCGGCCTATGCGGTTTATCTATATGTACCGCCCAGCGGGGTGTTTTTAGCCAAAATAGGGCTGTTTACGTGATCATTTTCATGCCTAAATAAGACCCAGAACGTAAAACAAGTACCTATCCCTGAAAGGGCATAAACAGAGCTTTCGAATGACACCATAACGATCCTTTATGATGGCTAGTTTTCTTGCAATAACCATGCAACGCGAGTGCAAAAAGCATGTAATTAGCCACTTTCCCGATACAATTCCTTATATAGCGAGTGAGAGAGGGAGGAGGGAGCTGGGATTCGTGTCAGTATGTTCGCCGCGGTGGTCTGGAGCAGTCATACGCTCGCTACTCTCCTGCCACCACTTGTCTCTCTCTCTCAGCAACAATACGTGCTGAAATTACCACTCGACCTATGTCGAGCGCCGCCACATAGTCCAGCTTTATTAAATACGACTTATGTGGTGAGCCGCTAATTAAGGGTTAAGGAAGAATAAAGATTAACTGGATATAAAGACAAAGTCTAATCAATCAAAGGTGATTAATTAGTAGATGTCCGGGCAACGCATGTAATGGCAATAGCGTATGGAATAAATTAACAAGATATTAATTATGTTAATAGTGACGCACAAGACGAAGTTGTACTATGAACAAACTCAGAAGGGTATTAACAAGATATCTGAAAGGGTTAACAGTCTTATTAAGAATTCACCTTGACAAGTGGTGTATTCGAGAGGATGGAAAATTTAGATATAAGACTATGCAATGCTAGAATTCCTAGATCATAAGAATCAAAATCATCTACATCAATACTCACATGAACGATAATACTAGTTCATACAATAATCACAACAATGATTGAGTAATCGTATGAGAGATGGGGGGAGTTGAAAAGTATATAACTGGGGGAATGATAAATTTTACACTGGGATAATTTAAATATGAAATTGGGCGTAGGTTCTAGGTAATTACTTATGAATTAAGAAGGGGAATCAAGACACAAAATACACGTCAACCTCAACTTACAACATGCATAACAGAATACATATATTAGGATAATCTGTGAGTACGTGGCGTGATAAATGAATGAACACAAGTATATAACGTATGCGTCGGACGTCTAGAGGATATTTAAATAGGAGTAATATAGGATCTTGAACACAGGTCTTTAAGCAAGAATTACAATTAACTTCAGAAGAATTAACAGGTACGCAATTACAAGATCTTGGGCACAGATCTGTTTATAATCACACGCTTATATGATTCACATATTTTAACTAATACCTCGACAACAATAATCACAACTTCAAGATATACAGAGACACTTAGGGTAAGTTTGGAGGGTAGTGAAAGCACAGGGCTGGTCGACGTAGAGCGTAGGTTCAAGGGCAGCACCTCAGGAAGGTAGGGTGTTACTCGAGCAGCACTTCAGGTTCCCGACGTCAGAGGGCACTCTGAGCACTTTCACTGGCAGGGGGCAGGGCTGGGGCAAGCTTTAGCTGTGGTTAGCTGTCCTGTCCTTTTCAGGCTAAGTACAGTACCGCAGTGGAGGTTTGCATACTTTCCTCCTAAATCTTTGAAGCAATATCTGACTTAATTCTTGACTCTCGTTTATACAGTCTCGTGGCAATAGGGGTATTATGAATTCGTTGTGATGGAGTAGTGAGGTTAAATACTAATAGTAGACATGGCTGGGTAATATATATAGGTGTATTTATATACTAGGTAACATATTTATATCATATAGAGCATTTATTTATCCTATTCTGGGAGAATTCTTACTTCTTAGGGTTATATCATCCTCCAGACTCTTAGACATATTGATGTATGGCTGGCCTATTAGTGCTTCTTGTCTGGAGGTTATTGGATCTACCGGACCGGCATAACTGGTACTCCTGTTCAGGTCCATTTGTATCTGTAATCTTCTGGTCGCTGGTGTTCAACTTGCATAAACATTGCTTCATCATAGTGTAGATCTGGTGAAGGAAAGTATACTGGCCTGTCATTGGCTGGTGTCGTTTGAAGACAGGGCTGTGGTTGGCTGGTGCAGTTTCCCATGCTCATAAATGCTGCTTGGCATGAAAGAAAATGAGGGGCTCTGGGTGATAGGGGTGGCTCCTGCATTTTCTTACTTCTTCGTTGCTTCCTGGTGATGGGTTTGGCTGGTGGACCCAGCTGCAGACTGGCAATTATGCAACTGGTTGTTGCATGTGGTGGTAGCAACCCCGTCATTTCGTTATTATTACTTTTTTTTTTGTGTGTGAATTGGTTATTGAATTTTTACCAATCATCTTTGTTTTAAGAAATATAGTACATCAAAGAGGTATTAGTACAAAGTTTTTAGGTAAAACAGTCAATAAAATTCTTTCATGGAAGTATTTTATTGGTTTATTAAAAAACAAATTACAGAAGCAATTGAAATGTGCAAAATAAAAGATAACGTACTTTCCTGCAAGGCTCTAAGTTTATTCATTTAAGCTTAGTATTTATTTCAACTCAGAAAATATAATTCATCATATCGGTAGTAAGGTCATACTAACCCATTATTGTTTCAACATATTTTATAAATATCACGATAATTCTCAACCGGAAGTAGTTAAATATAAATTAAATATACTCCTAATCTGCAATTCAAGAAGTAGTAACTTGTTATGGCCTCCCAGACCATGTACAAGAGATTCATAACTTATATCGTTGTTGTGGGGAATATATAGATATAGGTTAAATTATGCAATCACTGGTACGTGAATTAATCCCAACAATAAGTTAAATAGTATAATTACCAATATGAAGGATGATTATTTCTATGGGTAGTTCCTGTCCTCTCACACACGGCTAGTTCATATGAAGGACATGTAGGAATGTTCACATAGTACAATATCAGTACATTATGGACATAGCTTAGAGGATTGGTGATGTAGGACTAAAGATATAGATTAATAGCGGTAGCACATGGTGAATTCTAAGGTTGAGTCAGAGCCGGAGGGAGGTGTTAGTATTACGGCTGATTTCATGAGACTGAGGCGTTCTATTGCTTCGCGAGATTACATATGACTGCCGGCTCATAATAATTCTAACCATTGATTTGGTTTCATGATACATCTAGATCTGATAGTATATATTTATGCATTACAGTTAATATTTAACCTACAATTAATAATAAACTACAGTACATAAGGTACTAGCCGAAATCGTACTTACTATACAATACCACCAAATTCAAATACCCAATTGGACTCAAAACTGTCGGGATCATCATACACTATTCCAGACAGTTATAATGCTGTGGAATGAATTGTCTGAACACCTTAAGCGTATCAATTACAGTAGCAATTTTAAGAACAAACTAACGAATATTTACTTAATTCAATTATCTATTATTTAAATAGCAGGTTAGATATCCAATAATGTCATTATTGTCCTAGGTATAATATATATTAACACCTTACGAGCGGCCTATGCGGTTTATTTATGTGTACCGCACAGCGGGGTGTTTTTAGCCAAAATAGGGCTGTTTACGTGATCATTTTCATGCCTAAATAAGACCCAGAACGTAAAACAAGTACCTATCCCTGAAAGGGCATAAACAGAGCTTTCGAATGACACCATAACGATCCTTGTATGATGGATAGTTTTCTTGCAATAACCGTGCAACGCGAGTGCAAAAAGCAGGTAATTCGGTACTTTCAGTACATAATTGAGTAGGTAGCGAGTGAGAGAGGGAGGAGGGAGCTGAGATTTGTGTCAGTAGGTTCGCCGCGGTGGTCTGGAGCAGTCATACGCTCGCTAGTCTCCTGCCACCACTTGTCTCTCTCTCTCAGCCACATTACGTGCTGAAATTGCCACTCGAGTTATGTCGAGCGCCGCCACATAGTCCAGCTTTATTTAACTCGACTTATGTTGCTCGCCGCTAATTAAGGGTTAATGAACTCAACATTGATTGTATAGTTAATGTTGTCAACACATGCTGCCGTCTGTGTGATGTCAACCCATACTAATTATTGCCAATGTGATATAAATGGAGCTAACAAAAATGAGTTTAGCCTTTTATATTAGTATTTCTTTGTTGTGTAATGTTTAGAGTGTTCAAGATCTGTATGTGGTAACCCAGGTTCAGATCATGGTAGGATCACATGCTATAATTAATTTCATTGGGAGTTGTTTGGTGTGGGAGTGATATTAATACATTTAATTAATCTGAAAAGTTTTGCTAATATTATCTGACATTAAAGACGAACACACATTATTGTTTTTGGTTTTTCCTTTGAACTAATTTCAGACAGTGTCACATTAGTGTAACCTAATTAAATTCAAACAATATTTGGCATAAACCACACAGTTTTGATAAATACTCAAGAATCCTCCCACCATGGACATACTACTCCAACATTCTATCTATCTCTCTATCTATTGTCGGAAGCCTTACTCCCCTGTATGAGGGGTGGCCATAATATTATATAAAACGCCCCCAAGCGGACCTGTCCCCCGTGAGGACAACCCCTCGTCAGTTTATTCAAGACCTTACAGGATTGAATACTGAACTTAGTGTCCGTCCGGCTCCGAGGCCCTCTATGTATCTTTATTACACATTTGTTTGTTGCCCACCAACCTGCTTCACATGTTAGGGATATGCAGCAATGATTTGTATAAGGTCTATTCCCTTAAGGTCGTTGCACACTGACACGAAAGCCCCTCCAGGCGAATTCCCGACTCGAAATTTCAGCCTGATACCGCGAATCGACAACATAATCGTGGATATCGGAAATCAACCGTGGTTGACTCTCACGGTCCAAGCGACGTATCGGGGGTCGATAAGAGATTTTGAGCTGTTCAAAAGTTTGTGAGAAACCCCCGGTGTCGATAAGATTCTTCTGAGTTGTATCGCAGTATTTTGGGTCGTATCCTTTCCGTGGACTAGTCGTGTTCCCTTCGCACGGCTTTTCCTATCTTCTTCGTAGCATTCGTTTCTCCACCGTATCGGCATCACCAGAGTCTTATCAAGTCGTGTGGAAGAGATATGGTAGAGATACGACTCTAACGATGCCAGCCATTTTCGCTGCGATCTCTAGTAAATTCGGGAAGACACAGGATTTGTATGTGTCGTGGGTGTTCATGCCAGTCTTGAAGGGGCTGTCGTGTCAGTGTGCAACGACCTTTAGTCAGGTTGCCGACCAAAAGGTGACAAGTCCCATCCCCCCAGATTTTTATATGGTTGTCTTCCCTAGATGGGTTGCCGACGAGTTTCATACACCCAACATTCAGTAAACTAAATTGTGACAATATTATCAATTGTGATGCTCCCTATCAGACCGGGAATTGTTGACTATTTATTTGGTTTTGGTTTTCCCTTTGTTCCGTGTTTCCATAAGTCCCAGTCACACCAACACTTCATTTGCATAATATATTCAACAAAGATTAATTAGCCAATGATGAAACTCCATTATCATGAAGTATATAGTGTTGTAGCTCTTTGTCTTAAATACTTAAAATATTTAAACGAAGGAGAATACAAACTTATATAACACAACTATATACTGTATATACAAAATAGTTGATACCAGAATCGGATACCATCCATCACTATATATTATCTTGTAACTTTCGTTAGAACGGCTGAATGGTTTCAAGTTCAAAACGGGAAGAACCGACTTTAAACAAAAAAATACAATAAATAAATAAGTAAATACTGGATGTGGAGGAGCACTTTGTTAACAACGTATCTTTTATTGACTCTTCCTGATATTGTTGTTGGCCTTGACGTAATTTAATTGTAAGTCCATTGTTGTTGAAATAGACCAAGACAAAACAAAAACATGTGTCGTTTCTATTCAAGGCTGCAAAACAAAAAAATTGTTCGTAATATTTAAGTTGAAGGTGCATTAATTGTATCTTGCCTAGCATTATTCTACTATAATCTTCAATATATTATATACTTATAACAATCAAAGGTGTCACATGCTTTGCAATTAACTCTGACACCCTCAAGTCATTCTAAATAAAGGCATCCAAATACATTGAAATAAGGGAGTATTGTAGAAAAGGGTTAACATAAATAATATATAGTTTATTGAGCCATAAACTCTTGTGAGCGGTGTTTTACTATATAAAGAAAGTAACGTAAGCCTGTTATTTAGGGGGGTGACCTGCTTTTTTCTCTCTTTCTCTGGGTTCTATCCATTCGACCTCATTCAGCCTACTGTTTTAAGACGTTTATCCACAGCCATGTGTTGATTTCTTCCTGGCGAGCGAAAGTGAGCCAGCATTGTATGAAGAAATCCGGCTTCGCCGGAGATAATTATATATCGAAAAATGTACAAAATTAGCCTGCCATCAAAAACAATTTTAAAGTTATGCTGGTTCGCTACCGCTCGCCAAAACAAATCAACACCTGGATGGGAATAAACATCTTAAAACAGTAGGCTGAATGGGGCCGAATGGATAAAACCCAGAGAGAGAGAGGGAGTGAGAGAGAGCAGAAAAACGAGGTGGGCCCAAGCGAGTTCAAAACATAACTTGTAGAATAGAATAGGATGCAGGTAATATAGGATATATTTTTGTATGTGGAAGGATAACAAAGATGCTCAAATGCGTAAAGGAGTTTAACCCTTAATTAGCGGCGAGCAACATAAGTCGAGTTAAATAAAGCTGGACTATGTGGCGGCGCTCGACATAACTCGAGTGGCAATTTCAGCACGTAATGTGCTGATCTATCAGATCTATTATTTTTTGTTTATTTAACTCTCTCAAAACAGTTCGAGTCCCTACGAATTCCAGCAATTATTTAGCCAACCTACCTATACATACCTACCCTACCAAATAATAATGATAATTCAAATTTATTTTTGGTAAATAGCAGAGTATTGGTTAAGGTTTTTAACAATTCCTCCCTTTGCCAAATGCTTTGTTTAATAACAAAGTTCTAGACCTTCAAAGTTTTGACAATTTTTGGTGTGGTGTGACTTACCTTTCCTCCTCCCTCAAACAGCAAGCAACGTTATCAGGGGTTCAAGTAGTATTGCACGCTTCCATAAAATTATATATAGTCCGTTTTTTACGCAATAACTCCGGACCTGCTTGTCGTATCGGGACCAAACTTTGACAAAAGGTGCATTTTTGTATTGAGCAACTTTTGATATAATATCCAAAATGGTGGCCAGACACGCCCGTGGCAGCCTTTCACACCCAACCCATCTCGTCCTATCTAATTTTATGTTGAACTCTATTGTTCTTGATCCCACTATAACACTCGGTAGCCTATTCCACATATCTACAACTCTGTTACTAAACGAATAGAGGCAGATTCCTTACACACCCAGTCTATCTCTGTCGCTCGTTTGTTTGCACACCGGTACAAATGAGGCAGATCCCTTACACATGCAACTAAGATGAACATGCGAATCTGCAGAGAGACAAGTGGCTAACAAAAGGCAGATCCCTTTCACATCCAACTCATTTTGTCCATATGACTATCTGATTTTATCTTGAAATTCTCTATTGTTCTTGATCCCACTATAGCACTAGGTAGCCTATTTCAAATATCTACGAGTCTGTTACGAGAGAGGCAGATCCCTTACACAGCCAATCTCTCTCTCTCTTACTTGCACACTTGTACAAATGAGGCAGATCCCTTACATATGCTACCAAGATGAAAATGGGAGTCTGCAGAGAGCCGATTGGCCCACACACGGCAGATCCCTATCACACCCAACTCATCTCGTTCTATCAAATTTTATGTTAAAGCTCTATTGTTATTGATCCTATTATAGCACTCGGTTGCCTATTCCACATATCTACAACTCTTATACCAAGCGAATAGAGGCAGATCCGTTACACAGGCAATCTCTTTCTCTCTCGCTCTTGTTTGTTTGCACACCGGTACAAATGAGGCAGATCCCTTACACATGCAACCAAGATGAAAATGGGAGTCTGCAGAGCCAAGTGGCTCACATAAGGCAGATCCCTTTCACACCCAACCCATCTCATAAACGTTACCTGTTATTTACACTACTTACTATACACCCATGTTATCATATACCTGCAACCAAAACACAATTGTAAGAAATAGGAACATAAGAAAATGGGAGTCTGTAGAGAGCCAATTGGCCCACACAAGACAGATCCTTTTCACACCCAACCCATCTCATAAAAACTCTCTCATTTATCTGTCTTCCTTACATTTATGACATCCTAGTCTCTGTCTCTCTCACAAATGAGAACATAAGAAAACTGGAGTTTGCAGAGAGCCGATTGGCCCACACATGTCAGATCCCTTTCACACCCAATCCATCCCGGGCTCTCTCTCTCTCTCTCATATTTATCGCTATCTTCCTTACGTTTACGACAACCTATTCTCTCTTGCCAAACTCTCTCTCTCTCCCTCACAAATGAGAACATAAACAAAATAAGGAAACGGGAGTCTGCAGACCTACATTGGCAGATCCCTTTCACACCCAACCCATCTCGTTCTATCTAATTTCAAGTTGAAGCTCTATTGTTCTTGATCCCATTATAGCACTCGGTAGCCTATTCCACATATCTACAACTCTGTTACTAAACAAATAGAGGCAGATCCCTTATACAGCCAATATCTCCCTCTCTCGCTCATGTTTGTTTGCACATTCTGTTCCTTCTGTAGTTTTCTCCATGCCCGATAAGTTAAATAATCTTTTGATATCTGTGACACAGCTTTTGTATCCAACACAATACCCTGCTTGCAAAACCGCTCGAACCCCGGACAACGTTGCTTGCAACTTTAATTATTATTATTAGGGGTTCGTCCCCTACGGGGAACCCCTATTGTAATCATTAAACCTGGGATTTCATCCAAATTCTTCTTACGCGCCGGTTTCGACGCAATAACTCCAGAACCGCATTTTGGATCGGAATCAAACTTTCACAAGAGGTGCGTTTTTGTATTGGGCAACTTTTGATATGCTAAACATCCGGCATGGCGGCCAAACAGGTCCGTGGCAGCCGATTTCCCGAAAAACTTGACGCCTAAATACCGTCTCTCCCACTCACAGGAAACGACTGGGCTTTGGCATACGCACTCCCCTACTAATGCTCCGCAAATTTTATAGAGAAGGTTTTGCTTTTGCACGTGGTTTTTTTTCCGGCAATCTTGAAAAAAACTCGAATTCCACTTAAAATTCCACATCTTGAAAACTACGCCGATGATCAGAGCCATGCTTGCGTAGTTGGGTGAGGCTCGCGATTCCGAACGTTTTGATACAACAAAAATATAAATGGGTGGAATAGTTTGGCCGCAGCATTGAAAACTGTCTATTCTTAAATTACTTTAAAACCGCATTCGCTACCAACACAAAGTTTACCGTCTACAATCTATAGGCTTCCACGCATCCCCCAGTTTTGCTTAACAATGTCGGCGAGCAACATTATTATTGACATAGGTCTTGTGGCAATTTCAGCAATTTTGCTGAAGAGAGAGACAAGTGGTGGCAAGTAGCCTATGACTGCTCCAGACCACCGCGGCGAACCTACTGACACGAATCCCACCTCCTCACTCCCTCTCCTCACCATAATACGGAATTGTATGGGGAAAGTGCCTAATTACATGCTTTTTGCACTCGCGTTGCACGGTTATTGCAAGAAAACTAGCCATCATAAAAGGATTGTTATGGTGTCATTCGAAAGCTCTGTTTATGCCCTTTCAGGGATAGATACTTGTTTTACGTTCTGGGTGTTATTTAGGCATGAAAATGATCACGTAAACAGCCTTATTTTGGCTAAAAACACCCCGCTGTGCGGTACATATAAATAAACCGCATAGGCCGCTCGTAAGGTGTTAATAACATAATCTCTTTATTATTCAGATCTATACTTTTTATTTTATTTAACTCTCTCAAAACCGTTCGAGTCCCTACGAATTCCAGCAATTATTTAGCCAACCTACCTATACATACCTACCCTACCAAATAATAATGATAAATTCAAATTTATTTTTGGTGAATGACAGAGTATTGGCTAAGGTTTTTAACAATTCCTCCCTTTGCCAAATGCTTAGTTTAATAACTATGATATGGACCTTTAAAGTTTTGGCAATTGCCCGTGTGACTCGTATTTTAACCCTCCTAAAGTGTTACCACGAAATACCGCTAGATCCTTTCTCAAAAGTCGCTAGCATGTTGCTACATAGCAAAACAATGTTAGGATAATGCTGCAATTTCTAAAGAGTTTTGGTTTGTTTGTTTTGCAAATTTTACAATGTAGTATGACTAGAATGTCTGAAATTTTCAAATTATCCCTAGTAAATGTCTCTAGATATAAAAGAAAAGGCTGCTAGATTGAAGTAAATACCTCTACATTTAGCGGTAATATGTAGCTTTACAACTGGCAACACTGCAACCACTACCTCCCTCCCACCCTCCCAGTATGTCTCCACAAAATACCGCTAGATCCTTTCTCAAAAGTCGCTAGCATGTTGCTACATAGTCAAACAATGTTAGAATAATGCTGCAATTTCTAAAGAGTTTTGGTTTGTTTGTTTTGCAAATTTTACAATGTAATATGACTAGAATGTCTGAAATTTTCAAATTATCCCGAGTAAATCTCTCTAGATATGACAAAATGGCTGCTAAATTGAAGTAAATAGCTCTACATCTAGCGGTAATATGTAGCGTTACAACTGGCAACACTGCCTAAGTCTTACCCCAAAATACCTAGATCCTTTCTCAAAAGTCGATAGCATGTTGCTACATAGTCAAACAATGGTAGAATAATGCTGCAATTCCTAAAGAGTTTTGATTTGTTTGTTTTGCAAATTTTAATATGCAAATGTAATATGAGTAGAATGTCTGAAATGTTCAAATTATCCCGAGTAAATGTGTCTAGATATGAAAAAATGGCTGCTAAACTGAAGTAAATATAGCTCTACATCTAGCGATAATATGTAGCCTACAACTGGCAACACTGCCTACAACCACCTTCTCATCGCCAATGATTATGCTCTGAGGTTTGTATTTGCTTATCTTATCCTGTGTATAAATGTAACCCTTACACATGTTTCTATTAAATTATGACATTAAACAGGATTCATGATTTACATACAAGGATAGATATTTATCGGAAGTACGTATTTACCTTCGGAAAGCTAAAATATAATGTTTACACATATGGGATAGGGAGGAGGGAGGGAGGTATAAGGGGTGGACCGATGGAAGGGAAGAGAACCCCGATATACGAGATACATAGCTTCAGATGCGCTATTGATCACTTTCATTCTATTATATATACATACAGAAGTAGCAGGACACATATGCCAAGAATGAACACCAATAACTTAATCCATACACAGTAAAAAAGACGGAAATAATGTTGTACATACGAAGTGATGGAATGGGTATGGGGGGAGTGTGTATGACCGTTCGTCGCTAGATAGGGGTGTGTGTGCATGTGTGATGGTCTTGTGTAGCTATGTGTGTGCTTGTTTGAGTGTTGCTATATGCTACGCATTAGTTATCTCTTTCTCTCTATTATTTATCGCTGTCTTCCTTACGATTACGACATACTGTACTATTGCATGAGAACAGGAAATAGGGAGCCTCGCTCTCTCTCTCACAAATGAGAACATAAGTAAACAGGAGTCTGCAGAGAGCCGATTGGCTATAGGACTCTGTAGCCTATTCCACATATCTACAACTCTGTTACTAAACGAATAGAGGCAGATCCCTTACACACCCAGTCTCTCTCTGTCGCTCGTTTGTTTGCACACCGGTACAAATGAGGCAGATCCCTTACAAGATGAACATGGGAATCTGCAGAGAGACAAGTGGCCCACAAAAGGCAGATCCCTTTCACATCCAACCCATTTCGTCCATATGACTATCTGATTTTATCTTTAAATTCTCTATTGTTCTTGATCCCACTATAACACTAGGTAGCCTATTTCACATATCTACGACTCTGTTACGAGAGAGGCAGATCTCTTACACAGCCACTCTCTCTCTCTTATTTGCACACTGGTACAAAGGAGGCAGATCCTTACACATGCTACCATGGGTTGGTGATGGGCTGGTTTATCAGAGTGAGACCTGAGCGATCTCTGCCATACCCATAGCTTACTCTGACTGTTCCTTTTACTTATATATCTTCTAGATCTCAAGTGACGGCGTCTTTTCTGTGGATTGACCTCCCTACTGTCAACCTAGAAGTTGGCAGATAGGGAGCCAAAGCGTAACATTTTTCCCTTGCCCATCAGCTTTTCCCTTCATAATTGCTGAGGGGCACAGGGCCTTGGGTGGGGCTTTGGTTTCCCGGGCGTTTCCGCACCCTCCTCAGCTCCCTGCCTTGGAGTGGCTTCGGTCACCCGGGCTTTGTTAGTGGTAAGCAGGGAGGATTTTGTGGGGGTGCTCGTTTATGGCCTTGGCCTTGCTTGAGACCTTGGGGCTGTTCGGCCAGACAGCCTGGGGAACAACAACAACAACATGCTACCAAGATGAAAATGAGAGTCTGCAGAGAGCCGATTGGCCCACACACGGCAGATCCCTTTCACACCCTATCCATCTCGTCTTATCAAATTTTATGTCGAAGCTCTATTGTTATTGATCCCACTATAGCACTTGGTAGCCTATTCCACATATCTACAACTCTTTTACCAAGCAAATAGAGGCAGATCCCTTACACAGCCAATCTCTTTCTCTCTCGCTCTTGTTTGTTTACACACCAGTACGAATGAGGCAGATCCCTTACACATGCAACCAAGATGAAAATGGGAGTCTGCAGAGAGCCAAGTGGCCCATATAAGGCAGGTCCCTTTCACACTCAACCCCTCTCATAAATGTTACCTGTTGTTGTTGTTGTTCCCCATGCTGCCTGGCCGAACAGCCCCAAGGCCCCGAGCAAGGCCAAGGCCATAACACAGCGCCCCCACAGAACCCGACCCGCCGACCACAGCCACTCCATGGCGGGGAGCTGAGGAGGGTGCGGAAACGCCCGGGAAACCAAAGCCCCACCCAGGGCCCTGTGCTCCTCAGCAATTATGAAGAGAAAGTTGAGGGGCAAGGGAAAAATGTGACGCTTTGGCTTCCAATCTTGGTAGTTGGGAGGTCAATCCATGGAAGAGACGCCGTCACTTGAGATCTAGAAAATATATAAGTAAAAGGAACAGTCAGAGTAAGCTATGGGTATGGCAGAGATTGCTCAGTTCTCACTCTGATAGACCAGCCCATCACCGTTACCTGTTATTTACACTACTTACTATACACCCATGTTATCATATACTTGCAACCAAAACACAATTGTAAGAAATAGGAACATAAGACAATGGGAGTCTGTAGAGAGCCAATTGGCCCACACAAGACAGATCCTTTCCACACCCAACCCCTCTCATAAAAACGCTCATTTATCTCTGTCTTCCTGACATTTATGACATCCTAGTCTCTCTCTCTCTCTCACATATGAGAACATAAGAAAACCGGAGTCTGCAGAGAGCCGATTGGCCCACACATGTCAGATCCCTTTCACACCCAACCCATCCCACGCTCTTTCTCTCTCTCTAATATTTATCGCTATCTTCCTTACGTTTACGACATCCTATTCTCTCGCCATACTCCCTCTCTCCTTCACAAATGGGAAACTAACAAAAAAAAAGAAAACGGGAGTCTCCAGAGCCGATTGACCTACACATGGCAGATCCCTTTCACACCCAAACCCTCTCGTTCTATCTAATTTCAAGTTGAAGCTCTATTGTTCTTGATCCCATTATAGCACTCGGTAGCCTATTCCACATATCTACAACTCTGTTACTAAACGGATAGAGGCAGATCCCTTTTACAGCCAATCTCTCCCTCTCTCGCTCTTGTTTGTTTGCACAATCTGCTCCTTCTGTAGTTTCTCCATGCCCGATAAGTTAAATGATCTTTTGATATCTGTGACACAGCATTTGTATCCAACACAATAC
Organism: Paralithodes platypus; assembly: GCA_032716605.1. Taxonomy (NCBI): domain Eukaryota; kingdom Metazoa; phylum Arthropoda; class Malacostraca; order Decapoda; family Lithodidae; genus Paralithodes; species Paralithodes platypus. The sequence goes on along the minus strand of CM064511.1, from coordinate 11,695,144 downwards.
CCTGCTTGCAAAACCGTCGAACCCCGGACAACGTTGCTTGCAACTTTAATTATTATTATTATTATTATATCAATACCAAGTCTTAGGATCTTGCTGAAGACCCACTTGCCCACATTTTGTTCTAGGGTACTTTTTCTAGGGAAGCTGGTAAGGGTTAGCTGCTGCTCTGAGTTCCTGGATGATGTGAGTTTGGGATGCAATTGGTTGTAGTATGAATGTATGTTTATACACAGGCACTTACCCCATAGCTGGGGGTGGTCGACTCGAGACAGATCCCGAACTGAATCCACAATTAAAGTTCCTTAGGGCTAGGGACCACTTTTGCGTTCCATCGACCCTTTCTCTTTCTCGTCTAGTAGGTGAATCTTACAAGGGAGGATGATTCCTAGCCCCCCGTCCACTAAGTAGGGAAAGTTGTACAGGAAAAGTTTGTGACTGATGGCATAAGTAGGAGCACCTGAACTAGAGATGTAATTAAATAACCGCAAATTATTATGATGGTGCTTAAAGGTAAGGATTATCTTGATTAAGTAACTCTCGGAATACTGCCACCAGCCCGCTCATACGGACAATAATAATTAAGTAAGTATATATATAATAGTATCAGACCTTACAGATATAATATAAGGGAACTGAAATTTGAGTATAATTCACATTTGCTTTAATTAATAATAACTTAAGACTTATTCAGAAGTACCATTTATAATTCAATGGTTAAGTAGTAAGTAATAACACAAGTATGAAGTCTGGCTTTCACAAACAAGACTGGCCTATGACCCCTTAAAGTCAACAATTGATGGGGGTCTCCTTCTCTGCTGCTCTACACCATATCTTCACCTTATATCGCCTTGGGTTACGGCCTCTTAATGACGTCTCACCATACATTGTGAATCTTACATAACTCTTAACCAATACCTGTCAAGATTACATCACAGGGTGTGGTTTAAACCCTCAATCACGCCCAAAGCAGACGTGAAACACACTCCCATCACACCCTATCCACATCTCGATCACGTGATGGTGGGTAGGAGTGATTTGATGATACCAGTGATGATGATAGTGATTCCCATGACCTGTTCCTCTGAAAGGCAAACTGAATACATTCTGTCTTTTCCTGTCGCCTACACTCGTTGTATATAATACAAGAAATACAATGATATATAGATATAAGTTGTTATGATAGGAATATTAGTACACATGGTTATAATAAAAGTAACCCCTGTAAATATTTAACCCTTAAAAAGCGGCCCACCACTTAAGTCGAGTTAAATAAAGCTGGACTATGTGGCGGCGCTCGACATAACTCGAGTGGCAATTTCAGCACGTAATGTGGCTGAGAGAGAGAGACAAGTGGTGGCAGGAGACTAGCGAGCGTATGACTGCTCCAGACCACCGCGGCGAACCTACTGACACAAATCTCAGCTCCCTCCTCCCTCTCTCACTCGCTACACTCAATTAAGTACCGAAAGTACCGAATTACCTGCTTTTTGCACTCGCGTTGCACGGTTATTGCAAGAAAACTATCCATCATACAAGGATCGTTATGGTGTCATTCGAAAGCTCTGTTTATGCCCTTTCAGGGATAGGTACTTGATTTACGTTCTGGGTCTTATTTAGGCATGAAAATGATCACGTAAACAGCCCTATTTTGGCTAAAAACACCCCGCTGGGCGGTACACATAAATAAACCGCATAGGCCGCTCGTAAGGTGTTAAGTAAGGAATAAAATTGGTTAAGTAAGCAAATAGGAGTACATAACATGCCCCCTTTAAAAATAGATACCATTTCCACCACTGAAATTACCCCCAACTAATTAGAAATTATTAACAAGTATTAAGAATATTTGTTCCGTTTTTAATTTTGTTTAAGATTTTTAAATTTTTGTAAAATTATTAATTTAACCCTCCAGCCCCGGCTATGTATTATATATATATTCCTCGAAAACCGGGTGTTTTGGCCGAAAAACGTCTAGGCTAGGCTACCGTATATTCGTTAATCAGACTGCTTCCCGCATTCCCGCGCATCCCCAAGCGTAGCTGTGTTATTTACCTGTAGAATGGCATTAAGTAGAGCTCTCTAAGTCAACTGGTTGAGCTGTGATGATGATTTTCATTGGAGATAACTTTATGGCCAAACAGCCACTTTACACCACTTTTCTATACTTAGCAACAGCATACAGGCACCACACGAACACGTTCTCCTTCCTTGTGGCCTTGCCGGAGCGTCGTCCAGCCGGCTGTTGTTTACATGCGTCGGACCGACGCCTCGCACAACAACTCACAGTCTTTGACTTCATGGTGTTTTAAGAGCCCTTCCGGGTAGCTCGTGTATGCTTTTTTATGGGCGTTCAAGAGCCCTTCCGGGAACAGAGGGTTAAAAGAATTCAAATTAAGAAGAATCTGGAAAAAAAGAAAAGAAAAACATAATAAAAATATAGAGATTATATACTGTATATAGCAATGTATATATAACATAAACAATCAAAGACACAAGAGCAAAATCGAACATAATTGAATAACTGTAGAGAAAGTTCATAGCGCCCTTTTATAGGACCCATCAAGTACTACAGCACTCAACTAATGTCTTTGTTCAAAATCCCATCTAGTCATTAATTGCTTGGTAACATTAATAAAACAAAATTGTAGGTTATAGTTTAAGCTAACACCCCAAAACATTTATAACTCGTTTTTCAAGAGTTAAAAGACTAATTTTCAACATTTATAAACACCGTGACGAAGATGTAGAAGTAGAATATAATTGTTTTTCAACATTTATAAGCACTGCGGTGAAGATTTATTATAAAGAAAAGAAATCTGGTTGTCAACATGTATATAAGTATAAAGTATGATAAGTTAAACCCAATCCTTATAATAGGGGATGTGTGGCGGGGGGGGGGGGGGGGCTAAGTGGTCCTTGCCACTGCACTGGAGGTAATCCAATGGACCGCGGGTTCGAATCCCAATATGTCAATGGGGTAAGATATTATTATTTGGGATGGAATTTGTTGCGTACCTATTAGCACTGGCATTACCGGAACATCACGACCTGAAGATGGCCAAAATAACGACCCACGCTCATATGTTTCCCTGATTGAAATAGTACTTTATAATATATACCATATTCAAAAAATATGCTACTAGGGGGGCAATGCCTAGTGGTTTAGTTTGGCTCAATAGGTGGCGTTCTAAGAGTGAGGGTCCGAGTCTGAGGGATGAGACTGTGAATCGCAGAGGCGAAGGGGCTTCAGAGATGGAGTTAGTTCGAGCCGTGAAGCTTCACATGTCTCACTCCCTAGACTGGAAAAACAACATGCAAAGGCACCTCCACGGGCCTCACAGTGGTTAAGCGTAGAAGCATAAAGGCATATCCAGCTATGCCGCGAAGGAGGTAAGTTGGAATATAGAAAAGAAAAAAATATATATACTGTACTTTATATATGCAATATGCAAAAATAAATTAATTGTGCAAAATAGATAAACATTTTTTTTTAGAAATAGTCCAAGCTAAATTGTTAAAACAAAATCTGAAAAATAAAACCCCAAGAAACTAAAATAATTACGCAAAGTAAATTGAACACGGTAATTGGACCAACCAAAATGCCACAGGTCTGTTTACAATTCCCTACTGCCTTCAACAATAATGAAAACACATTAATTTTTCAAACAGTTTGAATAATCTCAGACACTTGTCAACCTACCCCTCAATGTTCTTAGGAAAAAACATTATAAGCGAAAATGTACAATGAAAATAAATCAAACTAAGACTAATGACATTGGAGAGGGTTAGATAATCAGGGCTAACGTAATGCATAACCGAAAACGAGTCCATGGATGAATTTATCAGCTCCCAAAGTTTTCAATCTCACATAAATGATCTTAGGAAGATGAAACGTTCTCGAAATAATTACTCAGACGGAATGCTTGCAAAAGAATATCCTGCTCCGTGAACTAAAGCATGTGAGTGAAGATAGGGTGAAATAGTAAGATGATGTGAAACCAAAAACAAGAGTCCCTTACATAAACTTGGGCATACATGATTTATGAAAGGGGGTGCAACTCTGTCGCGGGCAAGTACATTAAGTAAGCTGCAGAAACATTGACAAAATAAAGAAAGTGAGTATTAAATACGTGAACGTGGACAAATGGGTGAAGTTGAACCGGAGTGAAATTACAAAAATCCAGGCTTGAACGCATTTGTTAGAATTCATCTGTAGCAGAGGAACGGCAGACGTTGGGCAAATGGTGAACATTCCAAATACCGTGTGACAAAGCGAATTAACAGTGGAGGAACTCAGTAGAGAGTGATATTCATCTGTATACTTCCCTTTCGAA